>CM020179.1:5545352-5561869 GCA_009805545.1 Oryza longistaminata
ATAACATTTCAAACATATTAATTCGTTAGTATGTCATATAATGAATTGTGAAATAAAATTGAGTTTATGTTTTGGTTGTTAGTATTGTATGAACAAATTCATATACCTAAGTTATACATTCACAATTTGAAATTAAATTTGTAAGAAATTTGTGTGTTTTATACCTTGGAGCCGGCACCATGGAGTCCATATGGGTATCCATATGTGTGATGATATGGTGGAATCTCTAAAAGAAGGATTGACGATATCGCATAGCTCCGGCCAAGCCTACGGCGACGGGCGCTGCGCTCCCACTCACTGGTAGAAGTTAGGCTTTATTAAGTGTAAATGAATTTGGATCAAAACAATATGGTGACACACTCTACATCTATTCTAACTCTGAATTATCTGATCAAAACCATACTCCCTCCGTTCCAAAATAAGTTGCAGTTTTTGCACTATTTATGTTCAACGTTTGACCTATTCGTCTTATTTGATATAAAGATTATGATAGTATTTTTACTTGTTTATTAGATGATAAAACCATGAATATCATACTATTATGTGTGACTAATTTTTTAAATATTTTTTCATAAATTTTTAATAGAACTAGAAAAATGGATCAAAGCGGCTCACGGAAGATATTTTATACTGCACTTTTTTAGGACGAAGTAGTACATATTATACTCGTTAAATTTTTCATGACAGAACATCGATCGTCGAAAATAATTATTTGACAGCTTTAATTTACATGGGGGACCGCTTGCGCATGGAACAGCTAGCCGTAGCAGTACTTATAGCCAGTAGTACTAACCCTTCACATTCGTTGCCACTGTACGCCTGCCCAAATATGTGCGTGGTCGCGTGCGTGCGTACGTGCGTTGTTCCAATCAATACGCGATGTACTACGCTGGTATACACAGGACCACTACGATCTGGCTAGCTAGATAAACTCAGATGAGATCGATTGTCATGTTTGTTTCAATTTATAATTAGGGACACACCCTCTGCTACCTACTGTGTGTCTACGCGTACGGCCCATGCACGCACAACAAGCAGTATACACCTGATCCAAATGCATTTTGGGCACACAGTGATGGTCGAGTGCAACATCCAACACCAATATATCTTTCTATCAAAAATAAACTAACTTCTGAATTTAAATTGAACATACCGTATGTTTAGATTCAAACTTAAAACGAGTCTTTTATAGGACGGACAAATACTTGCTAGAACGACGCCATCCATGCATGTCTCAAGACAATCCTTTTTTTTCCTTTTCATTCCCTTGCTCTCTCAATTTCAAAGATGTGGCTAGAGTAGAGTTTGGGTTGCAGGTAGCAAGGGTTAGGTTTTGGGTCATCTCGGTTGTATTTCATTTTGTGCTAGCGGTGACTGGTCACGCTTAGCGGCAGCTGGTCGGTGCTAGCCTTTCCTTGGGTCGGTGCGTGGGAGGTGGTTATTTTGTTTCTTCTGCATCTGGTTATGACCTCCCACCCTGGAATTTGTAATTTTTTCATGCTCTATCAATATGAACTTCGCACTTTTTGTTGTGAGTCGTAAAAAAAAAGTACTATTTGATAGTGTTCGGCTTGTTACTAAAATATATTACAATTACATAAGTTGTCCAAATAAAAGGCACTACCAAATTAAACTTGTCTAAGATTTTGGCATTGCTAGCATTTTGATTAGGGGTAAACCAAACACAAAGCTATTAACCGATTTTTTTCTTAATATCATCATCTTTTAAATTTGATTGCTCCAAGATTCGTGCAAAGTTATATAGCCTGACACCACTCTCTTAGTCTCTCCTTCAATTTCCAACGCCTGAGCTATTTGCCATCTTTGCCCCCCATCTCGCATTTCCAACCTAGCGTGTCGTCATCGTTTGATGTGACACTTCGACTTTACTTCGAATTTAATCGCATGATTTATCAAATTTGTCGTTAACAGTCGCTCTCTAACTTACCAGCCACCGGCCGTGATCACCGGCCAGCCACACCCTCACCTCCACTTCCTCGTTCCTATACTTACCATTGTGTCATCGTACGTCTTCCCGACTTCCATGGCCCCATGGTCCACGCGTTGTATCCACGTCACCTCCCCTCCGTATCCTCCTGAAGTCGAGCGGTGGCGAGATGCCCTCACCCTGCATATAAACCACACATGGCCAGGGCTAGATGACTAAAAATTCCTCAAATTCGAATCACCTGACCATGAATGGTAAAGGTTGTTTATATCATTCAAGGCCCCGTTTAGTTCTCAAACAAAAACTTTTCACCCTGTTATACTCGAATGTTTGGATACATACATAGACATTAAATATAGAAAAAAACTAATTACACAGATTGCGTGTGTAAATTTGCGAGACGAATCTTTTAAACCTAATTGCTCCATGATTTGTAAATGCGGTTGCTACCAATAAATATTTGCTAATGGCTGATTAATTAGGTTTAATAAATTCATCTCGCAGTTATTGGCAGAATCTGTAATTTGTTTTGTTATTAGTCTATATTTAATACTTCAAGTGTGTGTATGTATATATATGATATGTCACGCCACACTTTTCGTCTCGTGAACTAAACAGGCGACTCAATCAATCAATCGCCCAAATCCACCACCCCATTCAAATGCAAATCCCATTGATTGTGCACAACAATAACAAAGGGTACACTTCACTATGCGTTGTGCAAGTCCATCGACACCAAAAGCAAAAGGAGCAAAGCACTGTTGCAGATCAGATCAACACACAACCCACAAGTCCCACACACACACTGATTCCCATGGCTGATCGATCAATGGCTGTTCCATCACCGGCCACAAGAGGCTAACCTTTCAACAACAAGCCATGTCTATCGATCGATGACTAACCCCATTCTTTTCATCTTCAGTTTCGTCAGTGACGGACAGGAATGGTCGTCGCAATGCAGCTGCGTTTAGATCTAAACTTTTAACTTTTTTCATCGCATCATCCTGTCATAAACACACAACTTTTCAGTCACACCGTATCAATTTTAACCCAAACTTTCAACTTGGAAAGAACTAACACAGCGCAGTGTACACCACCACACCACACAATATTGTCCATCATCGGTCTAGTCTCGATCAAACTTCCCTTTCTCATCTCATCAGGTGCTCTATGGATCCATCGGTCGTTGATCTGATTGTCATCGATGGAGGCATTCGTAGTGGAGAATGTTTTTTTATCTCGCACTTTTTGAAGTTTGTATAAAGATTGTCCCTTTACGAAGGTGGGCTTATCCTCTCTCTTTTCTTCTCTCCCACAAATCATCCTTTTAGCCTAGCTTGTTTCTTGTCTAAATTCGTATTATTAGAATGCGACTCGTCTCATTCTAGATTTGTTTCTCTTAGAGTGGAGGATGGAGTATTTTAGATTGCCTTATATCTAGTACTTACCACTATATTAAATTTGCTCTTAGAGAAAGATAACCATTTCATGTTTATTACCCATTCGCATTAAAATATAGCGACCTAGTACCGTAGTGAACATGAAGAGATGTTTGATTCGTTTTGTTCGAGGACGTAGTATTTTAAGGCAACATTTGTTAGGAGGACAAAATGAGAACAAATCTCTCTATTTTTTTCTGGCACGCTTTCTAGTTTCTTAAATTATGTTTTGATACAGTGACTTTGTAAATTTTAAGATATGTCGGTCAAATCTTTTGGTGGTTTTCATAGCGACAACGTGACAACGTGATGTTCACAAGAATGAGCGTCAACTCGTTACGAGTCGCATACTATGTTTTAACTGTATTTTTTAATTAAAAAAAAATCGATGAAGAGCTTGATCAGCGCTCCAGCTGTGTGTTGATTGGTGACGTGTCGTTTTCTAACACTGCGTGCGCCATCCCATCGCTCCCCGCGTTTCCCGGATCTTGGACGACACGCCCCACGGCCCACTGCCTCCCGTTTCATCTTGGGCTGGGCCCCATTTCGTCAGTGCTTTGTGCATGCCATTGCAATTGCAATGCACCCAGCCAAGCAGAATGGAGTGCCACCATGTGCCACGTACCATGTCGGTTGCCGGGTGGTATACAAGGGATTTTGGTGTTCAATTGAATATCTAGAATCTCTTATATTATTGAACGAATGTGGTACATATGTATACTACTTTCTCTGTTTTATAATATAGGACGTACACATTTTAAGATTGGACTTTAGAAACATTTGACCAACAATTACTGTAATATAAATTAAATTTTATTTGCTAAAATTAATATCATTGGACTGATATTTAAATTTATTTTAAGATGGTTATAATTTTATTGTAATAAACCTTATAGTATGAGAAATTATAAGTCAAAGATTAGTTCTGAAGACTGTGCCAAGTTGCCATTCCTGTCGTCACTGACGAAACTGAAGATGAAAAGAATGGGGTTAGTCAATCGATCGATAGACATGGCTTGTTGTTGAAAGGTTAGCCTCTGTGGCCGGTGATGGAACAGCCATTGATCGATCAGCCATGGGAATCAGTGTGTGTGTGGGACTGTGGGTGTGTGTTGATCTCATCTGCAACAGTGCTTTGCTCCTTTTGCTTTTGGTGTCGATGGACTTGCACAACGCATAGTGAAGTGTACCCTTTGTTATTGTTGTGCACAGTCAATGGGATTTGCATTTGAATGGGTGGTGGATTTGGGCGATTGATTGATTGAGTCCCTGTTTAGTTCACGAGACGAAAAGTGTGGCGTGACATATCAGATATACATACACACATTTGAAGTATTAAATGTAGACTAATAACAAAACAAATTACAGATTCTGCCAATAAACTGCGAGACGAATTTATTAAACCTAATTAATCAGCCATTAGCAAATATTTATTGTAGCACCGCATTTACAAATCATGGAGCAATTAGGTTTAAAAGATTCGTCTCGCAATTTACACGCAATCTGTGTAATTAGTTTTTTTCTATATTTAATGCTCTATGTATGTATCCAAACATTCGATGTAACAGGGTGAAAAGTTTTCGTTTGGAAACTAAACGGGGCCTGAATGAATATAAACAACCTTTACCATTCATGGTCAGGTGATTCGAATTTGAGGAATTTTTAGTCATCTAGCCCTGGCCATGGTGGTTTATATGGCAGGGTGAGGGCATCTCGCCACCGCTCGACTTCAGGAGGATAAGGAGGGGGGTGACGTGGATACAACGCGTGGACCATGGGGCCATGGAAGTCGGGAAGACGTACGATGACACAATGGTAGTATAGGAACGAGGAAGTGGAGGTGAGGGTGTGGCTGGCCGGTTGATCACGCCAGTGCTGGTAAGTTAGAGGGCGACTGTTAATGACCAAATTTGATAAATCATGCATTAAATTCGAAGCTAAAGTCGAAGTGTCACATCAACGATGACGACACGCTAGGTTGGAAATGCGAGATGGAGGGGCAAAGATGGCAATAGCTCAGGCGTTGGAAATGAGGGAGAGACTAAGAGAGTGGTGTCAGGGTTATATAACTTTGCACGAATCTTGGAGCAATCAAATTTATAAAGATGATAGATATTAGAAAAAAATCGGTTAATAGCTTTGTTTGGTTTACTACCCTATCAAAATGCTAGCAATGCCAAAATCTCGACAAGTTTAATTTGGTAGTGCCTTTTATTTGGACAACTTATGTATTATGTTAATATTATTTTAGTAACAAGCCGAACACTATCAAAGTACTTTTTTTTACGACTCACAACAAACAGTGCGAAGTTCATATTGATAGAGCATGAAAAAATTACAAGATTCCAAGGGTGGGAGGTCATAATCAGGAAAACGAAGAAAAAATAACCACCTCCCACGCACCGACCCAAGGAAAGGCTAGCACCAGACCAGCTGCCGCTAAGCGTGACCAGTCGCCGCTAGGCACATAAATGAAATACAACCGAGATGACCCAAAACCTAACCCTTGCACCTGACACCAAACTCTACTCTAGCCACATCTTTGGAATTGAGAGAGCAAGGGAATGAAAAGGAAAAAAAGAATTATCTTGAGACGTGCATGGATTGGTCGTTCTAGCAAGTACTTTGTCCGTCCTAAAAAGACTCGTTTTTAAGTTTGAATCTAAACATACGCTATGTTCAAATTTAAATTCAGAAGTTAGTTTATTTTTGGATAGAGAAGATATATTGGTGTTGGATGTACACTCGACCATACATGTGTGCCAAAATGCATTTGGATCAGGTGTATACTGCTTGTTGTGCGTGCATGGCCGTACGCGTAGACACACAGTAGGTAGCAGAGGGTGGTCCTAATTATAAATTGAAACAACAGATCGATCCAACTGAGGTTTATCTAGCTAGCCAGATCGTAGTGGTCCTGTGTATACCAGCGTAGTACATCGCGTATTGATTGGAACAACGCACGTACGCACGCACATATTTTGGGGCAGGCGTACAGTGGCAACGAATGTGAAGGGGTTAGTACTACTGGCTTAAGTACTGCTACGCTAGCTGTCCATGCGCAAGGGTCATGTTAAATTAAGCTGTCAAATAATTATGTTTCGAGATCGATGTTCTGTCATGAAAATTAACAGTACTAATATGTATTATCTCCGTCCCAAAATAAGTGCCGCCATAAATATCCGTGTTTAGCGCTTTGACCATCTGTCTTATTTAAAAAATTTATGAAAAATATTTAAAAAATTAGTCACACATAAAGTATTATTCATGTTTTATCATCTAATAACAGTAAAAATACTAATCATAATCTTTATTCAAATAAGACGAATAGTCAAACGTTGAACATAAATAGTGCAAAAACTGCACTTATTTTAGGACGGAGGGAGTATGGTTTTGGATCAGATAATTCAGAGTTAGGAAATAGACGTAGAGTGTGTCAGCCATATTGAGTTGTGATCCAAATTCATTTACACTTAATAAAGGCCAACTTCTACCATAGTGGAGCGGAGGCCCGTCGCCGGTAGGCTTGGGCCGGAGCGTAGCGGATCGTCATCTCTTTTAGAGTTCCACCATACACACACACACACACATATATACACATATGGGATTCCATGGTGCCCGGGCTCCAAGGTATAAAACACACAAATTCTCTCAAATTTTTAAAATTTTCAAATTGTGAGTATATACTTAGGTATATGAATTTGATTCATACATATACCTAACACCAAAACAACTCAAACTCAACTTTATTTCACAATTCATTATTACATACCTAACGAATTATATGTTTGAATGTTATATACCTAGAACCAAAATCTAACAAAAAAAAAGTTCAAACTCAAATCAAACTTGTTTGAACTTGTTAGTAAAGAAGTTAATGTTCATATCTAAACATTTAAAAAAATTTCATACTCATATACCCAATTTGAATCTTGGAGCCCATACTCCATGTAGCACCAGTTAATTTACCTATATATATACCTACCTCTTGTAAGCCGATATGCGGCGTTGTAACCTCACCCGATATAGTGAAGATATTTTGCTGACTGGCGCCCGTGGTTTTTCTCTCCTGCTTTAGGAGGGTTTTCAGTTAAATCTCGTGTCTTCTGTGATTGATTTATTGTTTTTTATCGTTTGTTTGACTACCATTTCCTAACAAGCCACAGGGACACTAATATGTTAGAATATAAAATGAATTGTCCATCATTTTATATCAGTTTAGGCTTTTGTGTTTGAATTGACCAGTGCATATAAGTTAATACAGGAAAAAGACGAATTACCCCCTAAACTGTCGCGGTCGACCGAATTACCCCCTGAACCCAAAAACCAAACATTGCTCACCCTAAACTTTCAATACCAAACGAATTACCCCCCTCGACCCAATCCAGAGTGGTTTTGTTCTTCATGGCGTACGCGGGCAATCCAGTCAGCATTTTCTTTTTTAAGAAAATTATGGGACCCACCTATCATACATCCCCTTCCTCTCTTCCTCTCCCTCTTCACTGACTCACTCTCTCTCACGGAGAGACCGCCGCCTCCGTGTCACCGTTGCCTCCGCGTCCTGCGCCGCCGCTTGCTGCCGCCCATCGCCCGCATGCTGCCGCGCAACAGAGAGAGAGGAAGAGTGAGAGAGAGAGGAGGGGAAATAGGAGGTGAGAGAGAGTGACAGGTGGGCCCACCATTTAAAAAAAGTAAATGCTGATTAGATTGCCACGCGTACGCCATGTAGGATAAAACCGCTCTGGATTGGATCGAGGGAGGTAATTTGTCCGGCATTGAAAGTTCAGGATGAACGATGTCTGGTATTTCAGTTTAGGGGGGTAATTCGGTCGACTGCGATAGTTCGGGGGTAATTCGTACTTTTTCCTTCAATATATGGTATCAGAGCCAGAAGTTTTAGAGTTTAAATTATGTTTGGTGCATGCAACTCAATATTTTCGTAACCTTACCTAACCATTTTATATTTTTAGTATAACAGGTAGAGTAAATTTCACAAGACTACGGCCCTCTTTGTTTAGGCTTAGGCTTATTGGCCTAGACTTTTAAGTCAGCTTATTGGCTTATATGATTTATAAGCCGGTGGATTTAATGTCCTACGTTTAGTGGTTGAGCCATACATCTACCTCACATAAGCCAAAAAAAGCTTCTCTAACCTAGCTTTTGGCTTAATAGTGTTAGAGTGGCTTATGGCTTCAAAAAAGACAAACGGAAAAGCTGCCTGTTTGTTTAGGCTCAGACTTTTTGACTTATAAGTTGGCTTATAAGCCTAAACAAAGAGGGCCTACAAGTACTTTGATTAAGTTATCTCAAAACTATAGATTTAAGATGATTTATCACAAATTACATATTTAGTACTGAATTTATCACATAAGTACAAATAAGCATCGTATCACCGAACTACAAGTCTAATGTTAAATTAGTCACAAAATTGGGATGTTTATAAATCAAACATAACATTAGTACTACATATTCAAACATTAAAATATGTAGTTTTAGGATAATTTTGTGATTAAATCTGTAGTGTTGCGGTACTTAGTTTGAAGCATGTAGTTTTGTGATAAATTTATTGTTAAATCTACAGTTTTGTGGTATATCACTTTAAGGTGATGGTTGAATCTCTTGAAGATAAAGATAAAGATTAAGTGTTTCACGCAAAAACGAGGTGGTAATAACGTGTGATTAATTGAGTTTTAATTATTATAAACTTAAAAAAGGATTAATATGATATTTTAGAACAACTTTCACATAAAACGTTTTTGCACGAAACACATCGTTTAGCAGTTTGAAAAGCGTGCCACGAAAATCCAAAATTTAATCCACTCCTTGTAGTGGAAACGAACAGGACCAAAATAAGTATTTATGTAATTTAGTACCTATAGTTTTACCAAATTTACTCTAAAAAGTACTCCTACCTGCTCTATTTTAGAATTAGCCTTCAATTTTTTTAGGCTATCTTAAAAGTTAGGCTTATTGTTCACTCCTACCACCATTCCATTAGAGAAGGTACAATAACTATAAGTCGGATATAAACATATTTTAAGGAGATAAAAGAGAAGAGAGAAGAGCAGCAGCGTATAGATTTGTAGCCAGCTGTAGCACGGACTTTAAAAAATAGTGTGTGTATGATAGATAGGACCAGGTATTAATAGAGTATGTAACATTGGCCTTGTTTAGTTCCAAACTTTTCTTCAAACTTCCAACTTTTCCATCACATCAAAACTTTCCTACACACATTATGACCCTATTTAGATGGGACTAAAACTTTTAAATCCCTGTCACATCGGATGTTTGGACACTAATTATAAATATTAAACGTAGACTATTAATAAAACACATCCATAATCTTGGATTAATTCGCGAAACGAATCTATTGAGCCTAATTAATCCATGATTAGCCTATGTGATGCTACAGTAAATATTCTCTAATTATAGATTAATTAGGCTTAAAAAATTGTCTCGCAAATTAGCTTTCATTTATGTAATTAGTTTTGTAAGTAGTCTATATTTAATACTTTAAATTATTGTTTAAATACATAGGCTAAAGTTAAGTCCCTGGATCCAAACACCACCTAAACTTTCAACTTTTCCATCACATCGTTCCAATTTTAACCAAACTTTCAATTTTGGTGTGAACTAAACACACCCATTGTATGAATTGGCTATTAAGTTGACTATAAGTGATTTGAAGCTAGTAGTTGGTTATGCCGTTAAACTTGCTCTTAGGGCAGTAGGTACTCCTACTCTGCAATTACTATTAAAAAATCTGGAAGAAGAAGAATAAAAGAAAAATGTTGGCCTAGAAATGGATACCAATGGCGGTAGCTATCCTAGGCGTATATTATACTCTACTCTACCATGACCCCTTCTTCGCTCCATACTCTACAAGTGTAGAGTACTCCTGAAATGGAGTACTTCGAAGACCGACGAAGATCAAACAAAAACGATCAAAGCAGAGGAGCATACCTACATCAATGCCAATCGTCAAAATGCAGGCAAGAGCTAGCAGTGTTGGTCGTGGCAACAACAGTACTAAAAATTTTCTCCGACAGATCGAGCAGGACGGACGCCACGATGGCCCGGATTTGACGTGACTCTGATTTGATCTGTGATATGATGTGATGTGTGATGTGTGATGTGATGTGATATGACCCGTCGGGACCCTCGTCCTCCTACAGAACCTGAATCAAACGTCGCAGCCTTTTCCACCGCCGTCGCCTATCGCCGCAACAGTAGTGTATCGCTCTCCCTCTTCCTACTCCTAGGCTGGGTTCAGTTCAGCGCAAAATTTAGATCTTGGTTAAAATTAAAGATGATGTGACTAAAAAATTATGTGTGTATGATAGATTGGTGTGATAGAAAAGTACTGAAGTTTGGATCCAAACTTTAAATCTAAACGCAACCCTATTTTAACGAGGAGTAACTCAGGAGAGGATGTTTGGTTGGCGGTTGGCACGCTCAATTTGTCTCATCTTTTAGACTACCTCCATATTAAAAAAAATATAAGTTAATTTTTTACTACAGTCTTCCGGTTAGCCTAATGAAACGTCCAGAAGTCTTCTAGCTAGCTCCACAAGGTGGTGGGCTAGATGACACGATGGCCGACCTAGACGACCTGAATCAAATGTGGGCTAGATGACCTGAATCAAACGTCCTGCTCGATCTATCGCCTATCAGAGGTAGCTCCGCAAGGTGGTGGGCTAGATGACCTGGGTTCGAAGTCTCACACCTTCTAAATATTTGATATAAGGTCATTCCCTAATATTCACGTCTTTTTTACCCATTTCACACATACAGATAAAAAAAATTAAAATGTCCATACTATATCAAATCTCAACGCAATTATTTATCACTTTATCTACTACCAATATAATAACTACTCTCTCCGTCCCATAATATAAGGGATTTTGAGTTTTTGCTTGCAACGTTTGACCACTCGTCTTTTTCAAAAAAATTTAAAATTATTATTTATTTTATGTGTGACTTACTTTATTATCTACAGTATTTTAAGCATAACTTTTCGTTTTTTATATTTGTAAAAAAACGCCATGTAGGATAAAACCGCTCTGGATTGGATCGAGGGAGGTAATTTGTCCGGCATTGAAAGTTCAGGATGAACGATGTCTGGTATTTCAGTTTAGGGGGGTAATTCGGTCGACTGCGATAGTTCGGGGGTAATTCGTACTTTTTCCTTCAATATATGGTATCAGAGCCAGAAGTTTTAGAGTTTAAATTATGTTTGGTGCATGCAACTCAATATTTTCGTAACCTTACCTAACCATTTTATATTTTTAGTATAACAGGTAGAGTAAATTTCACAAGACTACGGCCCTCTTTGTTTAGGCTTAGGCTTATTGGCCTAGACTTTTAAGTCAGCTTATTGGCTTATATGATTTATAAGCCGGTGGATTTAATGTCCTACGTTTAGTGGTTGAGCCATACATCTACCTCACATAAGCCAAAAAAAGCTTCTCTAACCTAGCTTTTGGCTTAATAGTGTTAGAGTGGCTTATGGCTTCAAAAAAGACAAACGGAAAAGCTGCTTGTTTGTTTAGGCTCAGACTTTTTGACTTATAAGTTGGCTTATAAGCCTAAACAAAGAGGGCCTACAAGTACTTTGATTAAGTTATCTCAAAACTACAGATTTAAGATGATTTATCACAAATTACATATTTAGTACTGAATTTATCACATAAGTACAAATAAGCATCGTATCACCGAACTACAAGTCTAATGTTAAATTAGTCACAAAATTGGGATGTTTATAAATCAAACATAACATTAGTACTACATATTCAAACATTAAAATATGTAGTTTTAGGATAATTTTGTGATTAAATCTGTAGTGTTGCGGTACTTAGTTTGAAGCATGTAGTTTTGTGATAAATTTATTGTTAAATCTACAGTTTTGTGGTATATCACTTTAAGGTGATGTTTGAATCTCTTGAAGATAAAGATAAAGATTAAGTGTTTCACGCAAAAACGAGGTGGTAATAACGTGTGATTAATTGAGTTTTAATTATTATAAACTTAAAAAAGGATTAATATGATATTTTAGAACAACTTTCACATAAAACGTTTTTGCACGAAACACATCGTTTAGCAGTTTGAAAAGCGTGCCACGAAAATCCAAAATTTAATCCACTCCTTGTAGTGGAAACGAACAGGACCAAAATAAGTATTTATGTAATTTAGTACCTATAGTTTTACCAAATTTACTCTAAAAAGTACTCCTACCTGCTCTATTTTAGAATTAGCCTTCAATTTTTTTAGGCTATCTTAAAAGTTAGGCTTATTGTTCACTCCTACCACCATTCCATTAGAGAAGGTACAATAGCAGACTATAAGTCGGATATAAACATATTTTAAGGAGATAAAAGAGAAGAGAGAAGAGCAGCAGCGTATAGATTTGTAGCCAGCTGTAGCACGGACTTTAAAAAATAGTGTGTGTATGATAGATAGGACCAGGTATTAATAGAGTATGTAACATTGGCCTTGTTTAGTTCCAAACTTTTCTTCAAACTTCCAACTTTTCCATCACATCAAAACTTTCCTACACACATTATGACCCTATTTAGATGGGACTAAAACTTTTAAATCCCTGTCACATCGGATGTTTGGACACTAATTATAAATATTAAACGTAGACTATTAATAAAACACATCCATAATCTTGGATTAATTCGCGAGACGAATCTATTGAGTCTAATTAATCCATGATTAGCCTATGTGATGCTACAGTAAACATTCTCTAATTATGGATTAATTAGGCTTAAAAAATTGTCTCCAAAATTTAATCCACTCCTTGTAGTGGAAACGAACAGGACCAAAATAAGTATTTATGTAATTTAGTACCTATAGTTTTACCAAATTTACTCTAAGAAGTACTCCTACCCGCTCTATTTTAGAATCAGCCTTCAATTTTTTTTAGGCTATCTTAAAAGTTAGGCTTATTGTTCACTCCTACCACCATTCCATTAGAGAAGGTACAATAACTATAAGTCGGATATAAACATATTTTAAGGAGATAAAAGAGAAGAGAGAAGAGCAGCAGGGTACAGATTTGTAGCCAGCTGTAGCACGGACTTCAAAAAAATAGTGTGTGAATGATAGGTAGGACCATGTATTAATAGAGTATGTAACATTGGCCTTGCTTAGTTCCAAACTTTTCTTCAAACTTCAAACTTTTCCATCACATCGAAACTTTTCTACACACATTATGACCTTGTTTAGATGGGACTAAAACTTTTAAGTCCCTATCACATCGGATGTTTGGACACTAATTATAAATATTAAACGTAGACTATTAATAAAACACATCCATAATCTTGGATTAATTCGCGAAACGAATCTATTGAGCCTAATTAATCCATGATTAGCCTATGTGATGCTACAGTAAACATTCTCTAATTATAGATTAATTAGGCTTAAAAAATTGTCTCGCAAATTAGCTTTCATTTATGTAATTAGTTTTGTAAGTAGTCTATATTTAATACTTTAAATTATTGTTTAAATACATAGGCTAAAGTTAAGTCCCTGGATCCAAACACCACCTAAACTTTCAACTTTTCCATCACATCGTTCCAATTTTAACCAAACTTTCAATTTTGGTGTGAACTAAACACACCCATTGTATGAATTGGCTATTAAGTTGACTATAAGTGATTTGAAGCTAGTAGTTGGTTATGCCGTTAAACTTGCTCTTAGGGCAGTAGGTACTCCTACTCTGCAATTACTATTAAAAAATCTGGAAGAAGAAGAATAAAAGAAAAATGTTGGCCTAGAAATGGATACCAATGGCGGTAGCTATCCTAGGCGTATATTATACTCTACTCTACCATGACCCCTTCTTCGCTCCATACTCTACAAGTGTAGAGTACTCCTGAAATGGAGTAACGAAGACCGACGAAGATCAAACAAAAACGATCAAAGCAGAGGAGCATACCTACATCAATGCCAATCGTCAAAATGCAGGCAAGAGCTAGCAGTGTTGGTCGTGGCAACAACAGTACTAAAAATTTTCTCCGACAGATCGAGCAGGACGGACGCCACGTTGGCCCGGATTTGACGTGACTCTGATTTGATCTGTGATATGATGTGATGTGTGATGTGATGTGATATGACCCGTCGGGACCCTCGTCCTCCTACAGAACCTGAATCAAACGTCGCAGCCTTTTCCACCGCCGTCGCCTATCGCCGCAACAGTAGTGTATCGCTCTCCCTCTTCCTACTCCAAGCTGTGTTCAGTTCAGCGCAAAATTTAGATTTTGGTTAAAATTAAAGATGATGTGACTAAAAAATTATGTGTGTATGATAGGTTGATGTGATAGAAAAGGACTGAAGTTTGGAACCAAACTTTAAATCTAAACATAACCCTATTTTAAGGAGGAGTAACTCAGGAGAGGATGTTTGGTTGGCGGTTGGCACGCTCAATTTGTCTCATCTTTTAGACTCCCTCCGTATTAAAAAAAATATAAGTTAATTTTTACTACAGTCTTCCGGTTAGCCTAATGAAACGTCCAGATGTCTTCTAGCTAGCTCCACAAGGTGGTGGGCTAGATGACACGATGGCCGACCTAGACGACCTGAATCAAATGTGGGCTAGATGACCTGAATCAAACGTCCTGCTCGATCTATCGCCTATCAGAGGTAGCTCCGCAAGGTGGTGGGCTAGATGACCTGGGTTCAAAGTCTCACACCTTCTAAATATTTGATATTAGGTCATTCCCTAATATTCACGTCTTTTTTACCCATTTCACACATACAGATAAAAAAAATTAAAATGTCCATACTATATCAAATCTCAACGCAATTATTTATCACTTTATCTACTACCAATATAATAACTACTCTCTCCGTCCCATAATATAAGGGATTTTGAGTTTTTGCTTGCAACGTTTAACCACTCGTCTTTTTCAAAAAAATTTAAAATTATTATTTATTTTATGTGTGACTTACTTTATTATCTACAGTATTTTAAGCATAACTTTTCGTTTTTTATATTTGTAAAAAAAATTTGAATAAGACGAGTGGTCAAACATTGCAAGTAAAAACTCAAAATCCCTTATATTATGGGACGGAGAGAGTAGTTATTATATTGGTAGTAGATAAAGTGATAAATAATTGCGTTGAGATTTGATATAGTATGGACATTTTAATTTTTTTTATCTGTATGTGTGAAATGGGTAAAAAAGACGTGAATATTAGGGAATGACCTAATATCAAATATTTAGAAGGTGTGAGACTTTGAACCCAGGTCATCTAGCCCACCACCTTGCGGAGCTACCTCTGATAGGCGATAGATCGAGCAGGACGTTTGATTCAGGTCATCTAGCCCACATTTGATTCAGGTCGTCTAGGTCGGCCATCGTGTCATCTAGCCCACCACCTTGTGGAGCTAGCTAGAAGACATCTGGACGTTTCATTAGGCTAACCGGAAGACTGTAGTAAAAAATTAACTTATATTTTTTTTAATACGGAGGTAGTCTAAAAGATGAGACAAATTGAGCGTGCCAACCGCCAACCAAACATCCTCTCCTGAGTTACTCCTCCTTAAAATAGGGTTATGTTTAGATTTAAAGTTTGGTTCCAAACTTCAGTCCTTTTCTATCACATCAACCTATCATACACACATAATTTTTTAGTCACATCATCTTTAATTTTAACCAAGCGCCAGGCCGTGGCGGCCGCCGCGGTGGCCGGCGGCGAGAGGCGAACGGGAAACGCATCGAGCGGCGGCGGCGGCGTGCCTTGTTTTCTCCGCTTTTATTTTTTTTTCTCTCACTTAATTTGATAGAGAACTCCGGGCCCACGAGAACTAGGCCAATTGGGCCTAAAGGGGCCCGGTGAAATCCACAGCTTGGGCCCGCCTAACAGATCGAGAACCCATTGCGTTTGAGGCCCTTCTTAGGCTCTGTTCGTAACGATGGATATAAAACATGCATAGTGGCACGAGCAGGCACGAAACAGAGCGGTTCATTAGCACTTGATTGATTAAGTATTAGCTATTTTTAATAAATAAATAAAATAATTTTTTAAGCAACTTTATATATAAACTTTTTATAAAAAACACACCGTTTAAAGTTAAAAATGCATGCGTGTGGAAAACGAGACGGATAGCTGGGAATCCAATT
>CM020179.1:5562152-5604482 GCA_009805545.1 Oryza longistaminata
CGTCCTGGCCGCCGTCGCTCTCCGCAGGTACCTGCGCACCCGCTCCTCCATGGCCACGTCGGCGCACCGGCGCGGCAGCGCCGGTGGAATCACCCTCGTGGTCTCCGGCAAGTCCACGGAGGACCAGCATCTCCTCGCCGCCGCCGGCGGCGCGCTCGTTCTAGGGGAGGGCGACTCCGTCGAGGAGATCACCGTGTCGCTCGACTCCGGCGCGGGCGCGGGCGCGGGCTTCGACGCCGGCGCTTACATGGCGGCGCTCCGGGCGTCCCGCTTCGGGAGGTGGATGCTCTGGTCGCCCAGGCTGGCCTCCACGCACGACCTCGTGACGCAGTGGGTGCAAGATTTGCTTGGTTTTTTCTTGGCGCTGTTTGAATTGGGATTCTCTTGTTGACTCCTCTCTTGCTCGGAGTGTGCAGGAATTTCGCCAAGCTTCCGGTGGGCGTCGTCTGCGTCGCCGACGTGCAGTTCAAAGGGAGAGGTGAGTGGGATGTATTGATAGATAGATAGTCACTGTTCTAGATGTGATCAATCCTTGACACTTTAGGTGGATTAATTAGTGTTGTCTGCTCTAATGCTCTCTAGTTCTGACATGTTTGATGGTACTGGACGTATGACTCGAGAAATAGTGAACTTGGTGGATGAATTTGGATTTGTAAGTAATCCATGCCATGTATGTACTCGACTTGGTTAAACAGAGAAGTTTCAGAAGTGAGACCATCCTGGCAATATAGTGCGAGAAAATGCTGATCAAAACTTGTTTTGGGATGATTCAGCCTTGTTGTTTCTACGAAAATTCTTTGGCTTACCGCTTACATATACTGGCTAAAAGAGTTTGTTAAGTACTTGATTGTTTTATGCTTCCTTTTATCCATCGCCACAATGCGATGTGCGTTTAGACCAGATCGTAATCTCACTGATGAATTTATGCAGGCCGTTCAAAGAATGTGTGGGAATCACCACCAGGATGCCTCATGTTCTCCTTCACTTCACAGATGGAGGATGCACGGAAACTGCCTCTTATGCAGTATGTTGTTTGCCTTGCCATGACCGAAGCCATCAAAGAACTGTGTTGTGCTAAGGTGAATAGTACTAGTGCAGTTCCACTAAGACCCTGTTTGATTCAGCTTATGATTATTATAATCTGGATTATTAGGAGTAAGCTGAAACAAACAAGTAGATTATTATGCTAGATTATTATAATCTATAAGCCAGATTACTATAATCCAATAATCTCCTCTAGAGGAGCTTTTTCCAGATTATTGAGTGGCTAAAGACCCACTACCCTTAGATGCCTCTAATAATCCAGAGAAACAAACAATTCGTAGCTTATTTTATGTCAGCTTATTGTAATCCAACTTAGAGTAATCTGATTTAATAATCTAGATTACAATAATCTTAAGCTGAAACAAACAGGGCCTAATTCAGTGATTATTCGTTGCGCAGACCATTTATCACATTATGGATATTTCTCTCAACCGAATCATGGATATTTTTCTGAGCTTGACTATCTTTGTGGTTGAAATCAGGGGCTGCCAGAACTTGACGTTAAAATAAAGTGGCCCAATGATCTCTATCTGAAAGGGCTAAAAGTTGGTGGCATTCTTTGTACTTCGTCTTATCAACCAAAAGTATACAATATTTGCACCGGTGAGTATTATTTCTAATACTGATGATAAAAATGCCATTCACCACCAAATGTCAAGGTGTTTCTTATGATAAATTTGCTCTTATTTCTATCCTTTCCAGGTATTGGTTTAAATGTTGACAATGAGGAGCCTACGACATGTTTGAATGCTGCACTGAAAGAAATGAAGGCTAATCTGCCCACGTTGAAACGTGAAGACATACTGGCATCATTCTTCAATAAATTTGAAGTTCTTTTTGAGATCTTTACAAATGAAGGTAACTTATATTTCCCCACCTCTCCTGTTGTATGTGGCCACATGTTCAAGGCTTCAACCACAATGTCCTTTTGATGCATGCCCATAGTCATGCGTTTTGCTGCTAAATTTTTTTAACTCATGAGTGATATTGTACTGCATTGTATTTTTTAGGGGCAAAATTGAATAGATGGTACCATGACATTCTTAATTTCTATTCCAGGATTTCAGGCGCTTGAGGAACAGTACTACAATTCATGGCTTCATAGGTATGTAGTAGTGTCTCAATGCTTTGGATCCCCATTGCTTGATTTTGTCTTGAATTTTATCTGCTAGTGCTGTACATCCATGGGTCACACAAGTAAAAGGTGGCTTCCCAGACTCTGGCATGGCAATCAGACTGATCACCTAGATATATCCATGAACACCCTAGTATCTATTACTGCTAACTGTAGTCATTTGCCATATGAAACTTGTGTGTGAGAATGATTGACGGAAAATATTTGGAAGCAAAAAATGTTGAATCTTTTGAGAATCATCTTGCATGTCATATATTTTCTACATGTGATTCGATATTACTGAGGCAGATCTTCGCTGATATGCAGTGGACAGAAGGTCGTTGTGCAGGATGGGCCTGAAGCCCAGCGTGCAGACAGCGTGGTTACTATTCAGGTTAACACCGAATTTAGGAATTATGATTAAAATAGACATTTCCAGTTCTCTGACCGTTCTGTTCTTTTTCAGGGGTTGACACCAGCTGGGTACTTGTATGCTATTGGCGAGGATGGCAAAAACTATGAGTTGCACCCTGATGGAAACAGGTATTGTCTTGTTATCCATTGCTAATATCTTCCTCATGTGCTAATGCTTAGTATCCATATACTATAAACTTCTCTTCTGATTTATGTTGTCAACAATGTAAAGCGCCACATAGTATCAGTTTTTTTTTTTTCAAGAATGACATCTGAGACAATTTCCTGCACTGCAGCTTTGATTTCTTTGCAGGGTTAGTGAGAAGGAAGATGGAAACGTAGTTCTACATGAATACAGAGATCGGTAGAAGAGCAGTGTACAATAATGGATAGAAGGCTGCTAAAGTCCACATACTTGTAAACATGAGGGTTTCAACTGCTTTGTTGTTAAGGAGTATGTAAATTAATTTTGAGAAACTGCTAACCACCTTTGGGTTTGCTACTGCTAACATGGCGCCATCAAGCACAAAGATCAAAAGAAGCCTTCCAATTCAAGGTGGGATTAAAGAAAAGAAAAGGAGTTGACCTGTTAAGTCCTGTAGAGACTCAAGGACCAGAAGGAGCCATGCTTTGAGTGAAATGTTTCTGGCTTTCTGCTACCCTTTTGTAAGTTGCAACTTTCTTGAAACAGTGTAACAATGAGTGATGCAATAATATATCATATGAGCTTGTTAACTTATTGTATCCTTTAATTGTTGATGGTAAAAACTGAAAATAAGAGCGATGACTGAATTCACCGTACTGGTGAGTTAAACTTTTCTAATGGCAAATTTTAGGCCTCTCTGGTTCTGAAAGGTATCGTTTCAGGTGTGCATTCATCCTGATTATGAAAAAGGAATGAAAGAAAAAAAAAATCTTATACTAGCACATTATCACAACCCGTCCGCTTCACTTGCTTCGAAAAATTAAAGAAAATAACAATTGAAAAACAATATAGTTCACCAGATTAGAAGACTCTTGTGCTGAAGTGTCATGGATGACGTACTCCACAACTAATCTACAAACTGCCAAGTCGCAGCTGTTTGTACTCATAGACTTGGTTGCGTTCCTTTTGGCTTTTAGGGTGAGCTACAGATTTTCATTCACGGGCACTTTTTCCAAACTAATAAATGGTGTATTTTAAAAAGTATATAGAAAAGTTTTCTTAAAAATGAATATATTTTTTTAATTTACAAAAGTTAATATTTAATTAATTATATACTAATGACTCGTTTAGTTTCACGTGTTGCTGCAGATAATGAAATTGGTTTTTCTCAAAGACGAAGAAAGCGGTCACAAACATGATCCCAGAGTCAGCTGTCGCAGGACATCCCTGAACAGACAGCAAGTATTTCTTTATTTCTTTCTTTTTTATTTATTTATTTATTTATTTACTAGTAATATATAAAAAGGCGCCCTTGGCTGCAGCTGCTTCACGAGTCCAACTCGGCTCATCCTGCTGCTCCGCCCACAGCCTTGCGCTCCGCCCTTCTCAAGATCACCAAGGTGAGTTCCTCCCCCTCCAAATCTTGGGAGAAAGATGGGCCCTTTGCTTTCTCTCACCTCCAAATCCCCTGCTTCCTGATCCGTTTTCAGCAGCCGCAGTAGCTCGGCGAGCCGGCAGCCGACGGGTCCAATGGCGCAGGATGATTCGGTTGTTTCTGCGCAGTGGCTGCATGAGCACTTAGGGCAGCCTGATGTTAAGGTGAAGCAGTTTTCAATTTTATCATCTACTCCGCATGCAATACTTAGGGCCCTCAGTTCAGAAATACTTTTATGCTTGAATCTTTTTGGCAGCATTTTAGAAGTAGTAGCAAACTGTTCTTGATTATTGTCCAGTAATTAGTTATGCCCATGTAAGAAGGATGTGGAGTACAGTACTACTGTTTAGTGATGATCAATATAAGAAATTATTGGTTGTTTGCCAGTTTGATTATAGTATCTTACTTTCTTGCATGTTGTTTAGTTTTGTTGATCTGCCAAAAAAAAAGAATTGGAAGATTATTGATTGATTTGTTAGTAACATTCGTCCACTTGATATAGGTGCTGGATGCTTCCTGGTACATGCCTGTAGAGAAGAGGGATCCATGGCAAGAATACCAGGTTTGAGGATCAGTTGTACTGAAAGTACTGAACTTTGTTTCTGCTTTTGTGAAAATGTTTTCTCAGCTCAAGCATTCTGATTTACTCAGGTGGCCCATATCCCTGGTGCGCTGTTCTTCGACGTAGATGGCATAGTTGACCTGACAACTGATGTGAGATGTTTCAAGATACACCTTTCATTCTCATTTCACTTATTGTTTGAGACTTTGAGTTGAGTAAATAATCAGCACAAACATCCTTGTATGACTTGCACTTGTTAATTTTGCTACAACTGGAAACTTATTCTTTCAATTAATCAAAATTTTCTTACTGTATGAAGTTTTTCTGTCCTTTTTTAAGGCATGGCATATAAATTTAGATATGTGATATATCTTTACTTCAAGAATTTGTGTCAGTTGCCACACATGCTGCCATCACAAGAGGCTTTTGCAGCCGCAGTTTCTGCGCTCGATATAAAAAACCATGATAAAGTTATTGTTTATGATGGAAAGGGATTTTTCAGTGCACCTCGTGTATGGTGGTAAGCACAAAACTGTGATTTTTTAATACTGCGACAATGAAGTTGATAGAATCCACAGCCTTTGTTTTACTTAAATTAATATGTTCAACATGACAATTTTATCTTTGTATACTCTTATCAATCAACAGGATGTTCAGAGTTTATGGACACAATAAAATTTGGGTGTTAGATGGAGGTTTACCTCAGTGGCGAACTTCTGGATTTGTTCTTGAGAGTAGCACCCCTGGTGATGCAGTTCAGAAAACTAAAGCGGCTAACAGTGTTGTTGAAAGGATTTATAATGGTCAACTGGTAAGCTGGCTATAAATACGGTCTAACTATGCATCATGCAAACTGTTTTTAACTTATTGAATATTTATGGATTCATTTTTCAGGCAAGTGATGTAACATTTCAGACTGAATTTCAGCCTCATATATTCTGGACACTAGAAAAGGTCAGCCTTTCCTTTTATAACTGAAAACTTTATAGAGTTATGAATGAACATGACCATGAACTCACGCGATGTGTTTCTTTCTATAGTGGTCTCCAACTCTAAACTTTAGGTTTCATGATCTTAAATTTAACCTCCTTAAAAGTTGTGTTACTTTAACCATAAGGAAATGAAATGACTGTCAGGACTCTGAAACCTTGATTATCCCTGTGTGTTGGGCTGTTTTTGTTTTGAACAGGTTAAACATAACATGGATGCACAGTCTCACCAAGTCGTTGATGCCCGATCAAAGGGCAGGTAAGTTCTCCTAATCTTTAGTACTTAGATTGCAATATCTATTTATAGAAGTTCTAACGATAACTATAAGGTGCTAGTATGTAAAGTGCCAATCAAATATGATTACTTATCTCTGTATTAGTAGAATAAGTAGTAATAGATACCTTGACAGCAGTTTATTACTTCGTGAAGAAAATCACTTGCACATCGTTTGCAGATTTGATGGTGTAGCACCAGAACCACGGGAAGGAGTAAGAAGTGGACATATCCCAGGGACAAAATGTGTTCCATTCCCTGAGGTTGGTTATAATGCAAATATGCAACATATCACATGGTATTTGGGTAGTCACAGACTTCTAAAAACTGGCTTCATTGATCTTGTTACAGATGTTTGATGATGCACCAATGCTTCTCCCTGCAGATGAGATCCGTAAAAAGTTTGAGCAAGCAGGTTCGAAACTCTGATTCATCTCACTATCCAAAAAAAATGTAGTTTGGCCAATGTACACATGAAAAGTAGAACAGATATTTCAACAAATCAACAGTGTAGATTTTCTTGCTCAAGAGATGATATTTCTTAGGGATACGAGGATACTATAGCTGTAGAATTATGAAAATTTCACCGAGCAAAAACCAATGACAAACACTCGTTTGACGTTTCTGCAGGGATATCCCTTGATCGCCCCATTGTAGTCACTTGTGGATCTGGTGTAACTGCCTGCATACTTGCTTTGGTTTGAAACATTACCTGCTCATCTTAGATTGTGCCATTTGGTTGTAAAGCACTCTAACAACTATCACTTTACAGGGACTCTATAGAATTGGGAAGCAAGATATTCCAGTTTATGATGGATCTTGGACAGAATGGGAAGCTCTACCGGATCATGATTATCCAAAAGTTACCTCCAATGGTTCTTAAAATCATCAGCTCCGAAATGATGGATTCATCTGCTGCATTTTTCACCATTCAGTTTAGATTGTCAGCTGGACTGTGTTCTCTTTGACATGCTTAGCGTTTGAATCAAAAGGAAGCGGAAATGTGCACTCTTGGCAATTTTGATGAGGCCATATTCAATATTAAACTTAGATCGATGATGTACTGAATGTTATCGTTAAACAATAATAAGCATACCAATTGATTTTATATCAGAATGACAAACTGTGTTGTCACTGCATTATATTTTTTTATTAGTTCTGTGCTCTGTAACAGTGCAATAAAATGAATTTGTTTACCACAAGTGCAAGTCCGCAACCTAGTACCTCAGGTAGCAATTCGTTTTACATAAATATAAATAAAATGATTAATAATTGCTCAACTGAGCAAATGATATTTGTACTAGGTACAGAAGATAAAAATCTCTGCTCCCCAGTACAAGTTGAGTGGCAGTACAAAGTTATCGTCCTTTGCTATAAGACAAATACTCTCTACTCAGCAAGTTTTTGGCTAATTATTAGTCAGCCCATGCTCATGGATGCAAAGAAAAATGGCTCAATTCTAGACCCTTTTATTTATTCTTCAATTGGAGTTTTGAACTGACAAGCTATTTCATTTCATCCAATGGCCCATCCAGATAAATTTAGCTTTACTGTCATATATTGAGGCTGGAATCTCTTTGCATTTCCAAAATCCAGAGGCTCTCCACCCATCAGGATTCAACACTTAGCAGCCATATGACAAACATGAACAGATCATGTAATGTCCCTTTGCGCCTAATCTGCAACATATATCATTTTGCCTTCCAGATTCTTCCACAGATCATTCAGACGCCCCCCTGACCACATTACAAGAATGAATCCTCGAAGGCTCTCAAGCAAATGGCACCAAAGTGGCACAACTGGATTCAGCAACCATTTGCTTAGATTTATCAGTGCATTTTGAGTATTTGACAGCAGAAAATCCACATGTTGAATCAGCCGACACAATTCTCATCTTGGTGTACCTGAGGAATGCTATCTTCGTTGCTAAACATGGTGAGTTCTCCACCATCTGCTCCAAGATCATCAGCAACCATAAAGGCACGAACACCATCCTTCTGATCTATCCAGCTATATCCACGACCTTTGACAACTCCACGATTACTCATCAATGCCCTAACAGCCGATGCATCCCCATGTCGGCCCAAAGACGCATATATATTTGACAGAAGTACATAAGGAGATGGATTTTTAGGATCAATTCGGAACAGGTGCTCCGCAGCACATTTCCCCAATTCAGCATTGTGATGTACAACACATGCAGCAAGTAGAACTTCCCAGATTATAGGATCATCTTTGCATGGCATTTTATGTATCAGGGCCTCCACTTCTACAAAGCGGCCAGCTCTTCCCAGTGCATCTATGAGACAAGTGTAGTGCTCAGCCAATGGTATAATCCCATAACTGTTCTCCATGGAATTAAAGAATGCCATTGCTTTGTCTACGAGCCCGGAGTGACTACATCCTGTTAAGACGGCGATGAAAGTGACAGCGTCTGGCTTCTGCTCTGTAGTTAGCATATACTCAAATAATTCAACTGCTTTGTCTCCAAGACCATTCTGAGCATATCCATGTATAATCTCATTCCAAGCAACTATGTTTTTCATCATCATGGTGTCAAAGAAAAGACGCGCATCATCCATGTTACCACATTTAGCATACATATCGATAAGCGCACTGCCCACATAGACATTCTGATCATAACCATCTTTCATAACCTGAGCATGTATCTGCCTGCCGTGAGGTATAGAAGACAATCTAGAACACGAGTTTATCATACTAGCATATGAAGATTCTGTTGGCATGATCCCATTTTCCCTCATCTGCTTGAAGAAATCGAAGGCCTCTTTATTCAAGGAATGGATAGTCAAGCCTGAGATGATGGAATTCCAGCAAACCACATCTCTCTCGGTCATCTTATTGAAAATGCTCCTAGCAATACCAATCTGACCACATTTCGAATACATATCGACCAGACCACTAGCAACAAACATGTCGTTGTGAAGCAGGAATCTTACTGAAGCAGAATGCACCTGCCTGCCAAAATCCAAAATTCCTAATTTAGAGCATGAGCTGAGGATCACGGCCAAAGTAGTCCGGTCAGGCTGCGCATTTTGATGCTGCATCCTTCTAAACAACTCAATTGTATCTTGATGCTGTTCCTCCTGGCAGTATCCTGACAAAAGTGTGTTCCATGTCGTCACACTTGGCCTTGATATCTTGTCGAACATTGCACGAGCAGAATGAACATCCCTTGCCTTAATACAGGAAGCAAGCAAGTTACTGTAAGTGACCTCATTGGGCTCAAAGCCAGCCTCTTGCATCAGGCTAAGTACCTCCACTGCCTTTGCACAGCTACCCTCTTGACCAAATCCAGTTATAAGGATGTTCCAAGACACAATAGTGACACTGGGCAACGACTCGAAAACCTTGACAGCCTCATCCATCTCCACGCACTTCGCATACATATCGATCAGCGAGTTCCCCACATGTTGGTCTGATCCAAACCCTTTTCTGACAATCCAGTGCGTGAATGGCCTGTCCTAGCCGGAATGCTCGAGCAATGCTGCAATCACTGGAACAAGCTTGCGCGCAGGCGCCAAGAACACTAGAGACAGACACGGGATCAACAGGAACCCCGCTCCTGCACATCCTCGCGAACAGCCTCAGCGCGTCGTCGACGGAGCCGGCCTGCGCCAGCCCACCCATCATCGCCGTGAACGACACCTCGTTCGGGCGAGCCATTCCGTCGAACAGCCTCACCGCGTCGCCAACGCTCCCGCACTTGGTGTACATGCCCAGGAGCGCGTTTCTCCACGAACAGGTTGGCGTCGAGCCCGACCTTCACCGCCACCCGTGGCACCGCCTCCCGTCGCCGAGCGCGGCAAGGCCACCGCACGCGCTGAGCACGCTGGCGAGCGTGAAGTGCGTGGGAAGCAGCCCCTCGGTGCGCATCCGCCCGTACATCTCCACCGCCTCCCCGCCGTCACCGGGCGACCGCGCCAGCGCGGAGATGACGGTGTTCCACGACACGGCGTTCCGGCGCGGCATTCCGCCGAGCAGGTCACGGGCGGCGTCGAGGTCCCCCGCGCGGCACGCCGCGGAGAGCGCGGCGTTGTAGGAGTAGGCGTTGGGGCTGGGCAGCGCGCGGAAGGCGAGGAGCGCGTGGCGCGGGAGGCCCGCGCGGGAGTAGAGCTCGACGAGGCGGTTGGCGAGGAAGGTGTCGGCGGCGAGGCCGGCGGCGAGGGCGCGCGCGTTTGGGCGGCCTTGGCGTGGGCGCGGCTGGGCCTCGGGCTCCGCTTGATGCAGGCCTCCACCACGCCGGCTAGCTGGGCCGCCGCACCCGCCATCTCTGTCTCCTCTCTCACCCGCGCGGGAAAGTTCACGAGCAACGGCGTCTTTTATAGTGGCCGGGAGATAGCTGGGCCGCGAGATGGGCCTAAGGTTGATTTGGGCTCACATTTTGGAGGCCTCTGTTTCATCGTACACCAGTGGGCCGTCAAAATTCGTCAACTTCTCTTTTTTTTTTTGAGAAAATCCCTTTGTGTACCCACTAATCCGTTCCATGCCCTCAAATCATACTTGATCCCTTCTGACTTGTGTACCCAAAATGTTTCATGTTATAAGACTTTCTAGTATTATCCACATTCATATATATGTTAATGAATCTAGGTACACATATATGTCTAGATTCATTAACATATATATGAATGTGGGCAATGCTAACAAGTCTTATAATATAAAATGGAGGAAGTAGTTTCTTTCTAATACGGTGTATTAAGGTTTTTTTTTTGGTTGGACGTTCATGTCTAAATACGCTGTAGTAGTAAACATCCCATCCAATTCTAGATTTATATATTCTGGGATAGAAGGAGTACCATATAATTGTTTCCAAATTTACCTAATATTAGATGCTCATTTTTTTATCAAACTTTAGCAAGGATAATGTTACCAGACTTTTTTTAGCCATTAACATATGGTGCCTAAAGGGGATCTTGTTACAACTATGGCTACAACTAAATGATTGTTTAAGTTGGTTAAACTGTTGTCTGAACTTAGACGTGACAAACTGCGACTGTTTGTAAGTGACAAACAAAACAAACAACCCTGATGCTAACGGTGGTAAACGACCAACTTCTCATGTCCTTATACATTTGATATTCATAGTAGTAGCATATTCTTGAGAAAAAACCATGACTTTTGTGAACACATGTTCCGTTGGTAAAATTGCATACCTACGCTACGTGAGCGCATGAGTTCTACTCCCTCTATCTAAAAATATAAGAAATTTTATGTGCATTGGACGCATCTTAATATTACGAATCTAGATAGACTTCCAACTACTATGATTAAAAAAGAAAAAGGTTCTTAAAAAAAATGTGGGCGCATTAATTCGACCTGTACTAACAAACCTAAAAAAAGAAACAAATGTTTATGACCAGATACAGCAAATCCTAGGTACTGTAACTACTAGTAGCAGATAGATTTGCCGGGTGTTAGATCCGATCGAGAAGAACAAACAGATACAGCTAGCCCATGGATTAGATCTCCGATGATAAAGCCTAATCTTAATGCAGCAACCATGATCCATCCAGTTCATCAGTTGGTGCTTTTCATGAGGCACACACGTGATGGTCATGGTCCTCATGGACCAGCAGGAGCAGTGTATCAGTGGATGCACACATGTGAACAGAGCCAACAGCAAGAACAGATCTATCCACTTCGCTTAAACATGATTAGCCACTTACTTTTGCTTTCCAATTAAGAGGCAAGATGAACTGATGTTCACTGATAACAATGTATGATCTGATCTCAACTTATGACAACAGTTTTGTCATCATTAACCAGGATTATCAAATATCAATGCGACCATATCCGGCAAGAAATTAATTAAGGCTTCTAATTAAGTTTGTAATCTGTTTTTAATTTCTGATTAACAATGACTTTGATGTCAGTCGGTCAATGTGGCTGCAACTACTACCGTGATGGGGAGATGAGAACAAGAAGATGGATAGATGCAGCAGTTTGTTGGGAAGAAGCTGTCGAAAGCGAAATACCATCTGCTGCTGAGAGCAGGTACAATAGCAGACTATTAGCCAGTTATAAATATATTTTAGTGAGATAAAATATGAGAGAGAAAAGCAGCGGGCTACAGATTTGTAGCCAGCTGCAGCACGGACTCCAAGACGCAGTGTGTGTATGATAGGTGGGACCATATATTAATAGTATAGTAAGCAACTATTATACGAATTGACTATTAAATTGGCTATATATGAATTAGAGTTAGCAGTGGGCTATACTATTGAACTTGCTCTGATATGGATCATAACTTTGCATGCATTTCATGGCCCAAGTTTCAGCTGTGTGTGGTCCTCTTTTTATTTTTCAGACAAATGTAACTGTCTCTGGTCCTGCTTGTTTGTAGCTAGATCTGTACTGGTGTTCACTGGCTTAATTATTTGGCAAACCAGCTAATACTTGCATGAATTTTGGCGGAATTTATATCAGCCACGTACGACAGGGGTATTCTGAATTTGTGGTGGAATTGCTGAGCAGAGTGAACTTAATTTCACACTGAAATTTAAGGTACTGTTTTTCTGTTCACTATCTATTTATTCCTTACAGGAAGAATTTATAGTTTGTAACCATGAAACACAGCCTATTTATTTAGCCTCGTATGTATTCTGGATCTGTGATAGAATTGGTGACCATTAAGTACAACAGGCGGATGATTATTCAAACGATTAAAAAAAAAGGTTCAACTAATCGCTAAATACAGAGTTCCGACGTCCAGAAAAAAAAAGATTGTATCGCGTTAATGAAACGGTTTTGTTACAAGACTCTAGCAATACATTACTCCCTCTCCCTCAATTAAAAAAAACGCAATCCTAAGTTTAAATTTGGATATACACTATGTTCAGATTCAAGCTTAGAATTGAGTTTTTTTTTACGGAGCGAGTATAACCTACTTTAATGAAAAAAGTCCTTGATGAATTAATAAACTCATTTATCTCCCTCCAGAAAAAAAAAGGGGTTAAAATCGAAAGCCCACATCAGGTTTAGGCTACATACACCAGTGTACAGTCCACTATACACCCACCCGGTAAAACCACCCCCCTCTCACCGCCCAAAACAAAATTCCAAAATCACCTCCTCCCCAAAAACGAATTTCAAATTTGAATCCCGGTGACCTCACCGCCACATTCCCCTCACCCACCCTTTCCCAATAAAATTCCCCACCTCCCCCTTCCCCACGCTTCCCACCTCCCAAATCCTCCTCCTCCTCCACCCTAAACCTCGCCGGAATCCAACCCCTCCGCCGCCGCCGCCGCCGAGGTCGCCGCCATGAGGGAGATCCTGCACATCCAGGGGGGGCAATGCGGGAACCAGATCGGGGCCAAGTTCTGGGAGGTGATCTGCGACGAGCACGGGATCGACCACACCGGCAAGTACTCGGGCGACTCCGACCTCCAGCTCGAGCGGATCAACGTCTACTACAACGAGGCCAGCGGCGGCAGGTTCGTCCCGCGCGCCGTGCTCATGGACCTCGAGCCGGGCACATGGGGACTCCGTGCGCTCCGGCCCCTTCGGCCAGATCCCCGGACAACTTCGTCTTCGGCCAGTCCGCGCCGGCAACAACGTGCCAAGGGCCACTACACCGAGGGCGCCGAGCTCATCGACTCCGTCCTCGACGTCGTCCGCAAGGAGGCCGAGAACTGCGACTGCCTCCAAGGTATTTTGCTAGATCTGCTCGTTTTGTTTGGAATGTGTGGAGATTTGGGTGTTGTTTTGCTGCATTCCGCGTGTAGATCTTGTGTCCCCTGCTTGTCGTAGCGCGAATGGTGGGGGAATGCTGCGATTCTAGGGTTCTTAGCTCGTAGATCTGGCCTTTTTTTTTTACTGAACATGTAGATCTGTGTTTTCACTGCGCAATCCATTTGTGGTGTAGTTGGGGAGGAGATGTTCCAACTGCTGAGATGTGGTGATTAGCACAGTAGGTGTGGTGGTTGTCAACAACCTTGTTAAGCTTTTCCTCGTGTAGTACTTAAGATGTGGTAGATCCGGCACATTTCATTTGTCATGCTGTAGCTTGATTGGTTGGTTTGTTGCCTTGCTTAGCTGCAAATGTGGAACTCTACATTCCCCTGACTTGTAGTAAACTGTAATTTTTCGCGAGTTGTTGAAGGCATTTTAATTCGAACTGACACTTTTACACTTGCAAGTGTAACTGCAAGCTACTAAAATGGTAGTAGAATCTAGGGGCTGTAATTCAAGTTTTACCTTGGAGCCCAGCTTATCTTAAGGTTGTTTCTGGTGCAATACTCTGATATTTGCTAGAATGATAGATGCAGTTAGGAAAATAATGCAGCATATTGTTGTTTAGTTCTACTGAATAGGTATGCTATGTTGTTTCTGTCACATCCACACATCAGTAGTTCACTTGGTGGTGCCTTAAGTGAAGCGCTTATGATTCACGCTGATGTGTTGCAGTTTGTGTTCAACATCAACTGAAAATTGGGTAGGAATTAATGTATGTGCTCCATTTGCCACAGGATTTCAAGTCTGCCACTCTCTGGGAGGAGGAACTGGTTCTGGTATGGGTACCCTGCTCATCTCAAAGATCAGGGAGGAGTACCCGGACAGGATGATGTTGACATTCTCAGTTTTCCCCTCACCAAAGGTTTCTGATACCGTGGTGGAACCTTACAATGCTACACTATCTGTCCATCAGCTTGTTGAGAATGCCGATGAGTGCATGGTACTTGACAATGAAGCTCTATATGACATCTGCTTCCGCACTCTGAAGCTCGCCACACCCACTTGTAAGTGAAAATATGCCATAATTATGCTACTGTGCTCAGTTATCGTACTCTGCTCTATGCTGTTATTGATCATTGATTTCATCGGCACATCAGAGCAGTTTATAATCAGTCATCTTTATGTCAGATGCCACTACCAATTTACTCTCTTGTGAAGTACGGAGTATAATGAATTAGCTGGTCCATGTTCCCCATTGTTGTGTATTTCATGCATCCTGGCACTACTTGATTCAATTAATGAGTATGTCTGGAACTTGCATTCGACTACACTGATACTGAATATATAGATGATAACTGATAAGTCTATACTACATGTATGGGGTCTACAGTGTTGATATGAATATGGGTTTCTTCATGCTGTTTTACCTAATTCTGACTCTGCTTTGTTTCTTTCCTTTTGCAGTTGGTGATCTTAACCATCTTATTTCTGCAACCATGAGTGGTGTTACATGCTGCCTGCGCTTCCCGAGGGCAGCTGAACTCTGACCTCCGCAAGCTGGCGGTTAACTTGATCCCCTTCCCTCGTCTCCATTTCTTCATGGTCGGCTTTGCACCGCTGACCTCGAGGGGATCCCAGCAGTACCGCGCCCTCACAGTCCCGGAGCTGACCCAGCAGATGTGGGACGCCAAGAACATGATGTGCGCCGCCGACCCCAGGCACGGACGCTACCTCACGGCCTCGGCCATGTTCCGCGGGAAGATGAGCACCAAGGAGGTGGACGAGCAGATGCTCAACGTCCAGAACAAGAACTCGTCCTACTTCGTGGAGTGGATCCCGAACAACGTGAAGTCGAGCGTGTGCGACATCCCCCCCAACGGCCTGAAGATGGCGTCCACCTTCATCGGCAACTCGACGTCGATCCAGGAGATGTTCCGCCGTGTGAGCGAGCAGTTCACGGCCATGTTCAGGAGGAAGGCCTTCTTGCACTGGTACACCGGGGAGGGGATGGACGAGATGGAGTTCACCGAGGCCGAGAGCAACATGAACGACCTGGTGGCCGAGTACCAGCAGTACCAGGACGCGACGGCCGACGACGAGGAAGAGGACTACGGCGACGAGGAGGATGACGAGGTTGCTGCCTAAGCCACCTTACCTGCCTGCCATTCCTCTCGCTCTCGTCATCCATCGTGGATGATGATTGAGGATGTGCTGCTCCCTTGTGTTATTATTACCTAGTACTGTATTGCAACTGTCGATCTGGGTCGTAAGATGTTTATTTTAGGTGATTTGATGCTCTAGTTACTCTTTTTTTTCCTTGTGTTGATTAATGGTGTGTTGTCGATGCGAATTGTGATACTAGCTTTAACTGTGGACTTAAATTACTAGATCCTGGAATTGATACTGTTTGCCAGTAATATCGTGTGTTGCGTGATCATTATTTTTTCCACTACGAATACACTGCGATGTTATTAGCGGGCGTGTGCTAGGATGTAAACGTGGATGCAGTTGTTCTAAGCCTACGTGGTTTGCTTGTTATCTATCTTGTGCAGCCAAAATTTGAAATTTGGAACTTAACTTTAAGTTAATTTTGAGGTTCATTCATCTTTCAAAACACAATGACGTGTATACAAGTTGTGCCCATAAATTACTTTGGGGTGCTTAGTTCATTTCCCACGGCTGATGAGCCGTAGATGGAACAATCAGAGCTGTAACTTTTGTAGTATTCGTTTTCTGAGCTCTAAATAGCTATAATACTTATACTTGTTTGGTTTGTCAGTAATGGACTTCTTCAAACTATTTGGATTCAAGAACTGTAGTGATGTCCCATTCGTACAGGCATCAAAGTCGTTGTAGTATAGTGGTGAGTATTCCCGCCTGTCACGCGGGTGACCCGGGTTCGATCCCCGGCAACGGCGTTTCCATTTTTTTTTCATGAACGCGCTTAGTCCGAATCGGATTTTGGTCGGTTATATATATTTTTACTGATCGATTCATACCAACGATCGATCCTACATTGACAAGTTCCAATGTTGCGTTGCTCCGGCGAATCAGATCATCGTCGACTAATGGCCGGCACCGGCGGCGGCAACCAGCAACGTCAACGACAACATGGACGGCTACCTGCTTAGGGTGTGTTCGCTGGAACTGGATCGCACGGAAAACGGAACGATCCATTAACGCGTGATTAATTAACTATTAGCTATGTTTTTTTGAAAAATAGATAAATATGATTTTTTAAAGCAACTTCTATATAAAAACTTTTTGCAAAAAAAACACAATTTAGCCGTTTGAAAAACGTACGTGCAAAAAACAAGGGAGTTGGGTTAGAAACTTGTCCTTGCAAACACAGCCTTAATAGTGTATTGTTCCGGAAAAACATTCCAAATGGTAACCAATTTTTTGCCAATGCCAACTAAGATTAGCTTCAAACAAAATGGTTGCCAAATTTTGGTATGGTTGAGAAATATCACAAACATCGATATTTAATAGTCATACGACAAGAGCTCTCAATAATTTAAAATTTTAATCATACTATATGCCAGGATCAAGTCTGCTCAACACAAGCACAATCAAGTGATGCAGGGACAAATACCACGAGTAAAACATTACTACATCGACATTACAACAAAAATTGGCAATACAGCTCAAGACATCTCCCTGAATCTTGCCATAGCCTTCTTCTGGATGATGGTTTTGTAGCTATCACCAGCTTGCGCCTCCAGCGACGGGTCAGAAGATTTCCGCTGCTGGCTTCCAAGTCCAGCCCTCACATCGACAGATTTAGCCTGCACTGGTTCCTTGATGCCACTACCAGTTTTTCCGAGACCCTGAATATTTGCGAAGGAATAGCAAGCAAAAGAGATTGCCAATGTATACTCAAGTCAGAGAATATTCGATTTACACAGCTTCCAGACTGAGGAAATATTGGCAAATTGATTCTTCTGCAGTCACAGTTAACTTCTCTTGTCTCACAAACTACTCAAGCCTACTGGAGCTATTTTCCCTCAAGCATTAGTGATCAGTAATTTCCACATTTATTCTAGCCTTACGAGGTAGAGCCCACAAACACAAGTAAATCACAAGAAATGATAGTTTATGGGTCAAACAAGATGATAAAAATCCACTAAATTTCCTTGCGAGGAAGCCTACCAGCGAGATTCAACAATCAATAAGTCAATACAGTAAAGCAAGCTTTACCCATAACAGATAAAGATTTGCTCAACTCAGTCACAAGTGCAGGAAATAAAACTCTACAGCCTATATAATGCAACGGCAAGCCCAATATAAAAAACAATGTGTGGCTGGACAAACAAAAACTGACACCGGAAAGAATTATTCAAATACAGGCAGCAGCAAGGAAAGCCATCAAAGAGTAATAAACTAAATTAGTTATAGAACGTACCAGTCCTTCTTGCCAACCCATATTGCGCAGAATACGATTGCCCACATTGCTCTCATCTATTGCTCTATCAGCAGTGATAACCTCATAATTTTCAGTATTGCCAATTTCACCGCTAGAACGTTCACCCACCCCTGGAGGAAATGGCATTGACCCCATCTCACTTGGACCCCTTCGAGGGTACTCACCAGCTTGACAAGGAATATCCAGATAATTAATACAAGTCAATCAAGCTATATAAAGAGAAATAGCCTTTTATTGTGCCCCCTCCGATTGTGAATACTTAGTTCTACTACAAGTTTACAACTTTATCAACTTTATCAATTTACGTATATTTGTAATCTCATGTTTCCTTAAGGTCATGCCAAAAAATACTCCACTCAACTCTACCCATATCACTGCGTTTTACTATCTTTTAGTTTGCATGCTTGTGGTGTTATTGGGAGTCTCTGGTCTTATTTTATTCAATTCATGATGTGCTTTGGTCAAAGTGACAAGTATCTATGAGTATATTTTACAAGCTAAACAGAAAGTACTGTAATGACAAAAAAAGCTATGCTGCGGATGGATAGTAAACTCTTGTGCTAAACAATTGAGGCTAGAAAATAATGTCTGTGAGTGCATTCTTACTTGGATCCAGTCCATCATTATCACTTCCAAGTGAAGAAGATGATCCATATAGATTTCGCCTTTCTGCAGCCCGATCTCTGTACTGTGAATGTCCTGGAGCCTCAGAAAACCGACGTTTACCACTCCCTGAAACTCCAGATGGAGTATAAGATGCTAGAGCAGATAATTCTGTTTTGAAGGGAGCAGAAGTAGGTGCCCCAGCATTTGCTGTTAACCCACATGTGCTTGTTGGTATGTTGGAGAAAGAATCAGCACCACCAGCATCAGATGGCGCATGAAATGCAGTGTCTGATCTGACTATTCCTCTACCAGAGCCTCTTATGACACCCATAATGGTAGTTCCTAAACTGTTACTGACAGGTGCAGGCTTTATATCAGAATCTATCATTTCTGTGGGTGCAGCTGTTCGTCCAAGAGAATTATAGCTAGCAGGTGAGTTCATGTCCTTAGCATTTCCAACGTCAGATTTAGGCTTAGCTTTCACTGCGAATCCAGTTGCATTGTGTAAATTGTTTAATTTATCATCAGCAGAGTTGGATGGTTCCTTGTCATCAAGGACAGCACGCCCTGCCTGGCCTTCTTGATTTCTTTGTTTCCACATTGCTAGGACATTATTCATCTTTTTCTTATTCGCCAAAAGACTACCTTTTGATGCCAACTTGATCTCTTTTGCTCTCTCCTTTTCTTTCTTTTCTGCAGCCAGCGCTGCACTTGCAGCAGCTTGAACAGCTTCAGGTAATGAAGTTTTCTCACTTTGTTTAATCGTGGCTGCAGGTGCAGAAATCACTACATTTTTACCACTACTTTCTGAGGTCTTCGTGCTAGTATTTGCCATGTCCCCAGCTGCTTTACTGCTATTCTGTTCACTACAAGGGACATACTGTTGAGTTTGTTGATCATATGAATACCACACTCCAGCATTACCATCATAGTAAAGTCCTGAAAACAAATACAATGTTATAAACTGTAATACTTTAACAATTGACATGGAGCAAACATTTTTTTAAAAAAAAATGGAAAATTGGAAAACATTTCAAAAACAAGTCACATGGAAAGAATTTCTGAATTGATCATAGTAAGAAAATTGTGGCAATATACATACCGGTATTTCCATCATAATAGAATCCTGAGGCTGAATCATAGTAATAACCAGACTTTTCATCCCAAACAAATCCAGACTGTGGAGCAGAGCCACTGCTCTGAGGTTCCGAGTTGCTATTCAGTTTGTCATCAGGATTGTACTCTTTTGGGGCCCAACCTATAGCATCATACTGGTCCAAAGGGCAAAAGAAATAAAATAATAAGCATCATGTCTATAATCTGCATAAATTGTATGTGAAAAACAATTCCACCTTACCCTTTAACAGGGTGAGAAATTATTGGTTTTAGTGCATCATTTAATGGAGTTACATTGCAGCAGTTCTCATTTTCTTCAATGCACTGTTTACTTTTCTGTGCACATGGTGACAAATTACAAGTAGGGGCTAGAACTGACCTGCTGAGAAAATGATGCAGCCTCAATGGCAGCTGCAGCAAGGCTGTTTGACTGTGAAGCCCCTGATACCGGTCCATGTGTGCTTTTAGCATAAGTTACACGTAAAACCTGACCATTCTTCTCAAGTGTAATCCCATTCGTAGCTTCAAGAGCTTTTGTAGCTTCTTCCACCTAACACAATTGGATGCAGATAAATATGGGAGTAGACATCAAAGGAAAACTCGACATTTTTCCCACCACTACTTACTGAATGAAAATGGATGAAAGCAAAACCTCTGGACACATGAGTAAACTTATCCCGAACAAGGCGAATGTCCTGCACAACAACAGCATGTCATTCTCTCAACAGAAAGGGAACACTGCAAATTTCAAGAGTCATAAGCTTCTTCCCACCTTTATAGGTGCATGCTTGGCAAATTCATATCGAAGCATTTCCTCGTCAGCATTTTCATCCAGACCACGAACAACTAAAACATGAGTTGGACCTGAAAATGCTACTGTCTAATAAGGAAACTGGCAAAATAGTTTTAATAATCCTGCAATAGAAGAACAGAGCTTTGCCTAGTTCAGATCCCCTTTTTGGATGGAGTGGAGTAGAACTTGTTGGATCAGCTGGTAGAGAATCCTCCGTTCGTGGTTCATTACACTACAAGAATAGAATGCAATTAGCCAAAAAGAAATCAAGAGCTTACATAAACAAACATACAATCAATTAGAAAGAAATGTTATTCCCCTGATGCCTTTATAATTGTCATCTTGGTCCTTGGAGATAGACAAAGTAGTTTTCATGACAAATTCACTAATGGCATTTTCCATGTGACACATCTTATTATTTTGTTTATATTTATACTAGTGGCTAATGATCCAAACATCCTGAGTTAATCCAACAGCTTACAGTTTATGCAATTATGAGACTACTTAATTTGCAACTTCTCATTAACAATAGGGATGTTGAATCGAAAAGGAAAACAGTACTCCATCAAGGAAATCAAGGACAGAGAAATAATCCAAGCATGCTAGATTGGATTTATAAACAGAAATGACATCGTGCAAACTTCTGTAAGACAATACTAAATGCAATGGGTCTTGCGATGAAGAACACACCTACAAAAATAATTTACAATAATACAGAGTAAAACATACCTGAAAACATGAAGTTCTGCGAGCAAAGTTCATGCATCCACATATAGTACATATCCAATCACATGGCGCAGCAGCAGTCCTGTGCCCATAGTTATACCTTGTAAAATTTTCTTCTCCATGAGAAGGCCCACTCATCCCACTAGTTGGTTTACTACTGCAGTAAACAAGTTGCCAGCAGTAATTACAGTGGAAGAAAAAGATATAAGTATATACTTTTGCAAAAGGTAAGACACATGTAAATTGTTTTTTCTCAATGTGTCCTTCTGCAAAACTAAGCTTGATGCAAGTAATACACACTAGACAAAGACATGAATAGCATCCAAAAGAAAGGAACGAGCAACTTAACACACTGTGAATCTTTAACACACAATGGTAGATTTGACTGTTTTGCATCGCAAGCTTATCATGATATAAAAACATTTACATGACCTTAGCAATATGCTACCAAAATAATTAGATATTTTTGTGCCATATTTGGTCAGTCGTATGCTATTTGGATCATTGTATTGCTAATGCAATCACAGAGTTCAATTGAAAAACCAATAAGTGGGAAAATAGTGAGCAGTGAAACAGCAAAAGGCAGAGCCACACGAGAATTTGGTATATGAAGGACATGCTCCAGTGAAAAATTACTATTACATGATGCACCCAGTTTAAACAGTTCAACCATTATCGAACCATCAAATATGCTGCAATTGTGTTGTTCACACCTCAGTATCACGTAAAGCAGACTACTCAACAATGTAAGTAAACTGGTGAATAAATATAGACAACTTCAACTATTATAAGAAAACAAAAAGGGCACGTACCTGTACTGAAAAAATACCTTTCTACCATCAATTAGAAGGCCATTGTCTCCAACACCTTCCATCATCCTGCGGGCAGCTTCCTGTAGAGTACAATAAAATTTCTGAGCATGACACTACACGACAGTCTGAACAGGTAAGGTGATAGATCGATCTTTTACGGTTAATACCACAGTAGGGAAGTCGATAAAAGCAAATCCCCGAGACATGCCAGAAGATCGTTCCTTAATTACGCGCACACTACGGAGAGGGCCCCACTCAGCCTAAAAGATATCAGACTCCAAATGATTAAATCGAACCAGACAATACACTTGCAACCAGTTTAACAGTTTATGAAGAGGAACTTGTACAAGAATCTGGTTTAGGTCATCTTCATTAGTCTTCTGGGACAGACCCTTAACAACAACAGTAGCAGATGGAGCCTACAAGCATGAATGGAAATGTTATTTGATTCATCAGTTCAAAACACATTTGAAGCATGCAATTATGTACAAAACAAAGGAATGACCATACCACTAAATCTCCATGCCTTCTCTCATCCCAGTCATACTCCCTTCTTCTGCCAAAGGAATTGTCATCATAAAAGCCATCTCTTTGGTTCCGACCACGACTTTTGCCGCGGGGTGATCTTGATCTAGACCGAGATCTTGATCGTTCGTCACGCCCACGTGATCGTGAACGGCTATGTTGCATGTATGGACTTCTGTCTCTTTCATGACTCAACCCTCTTCTTTCATGTTCACTCTCACATAAATCACGCCTTCTCCAGCTACCATCTCTCCTGCTTTTCTCATAGTCCGAATCATAGCTGTAACGATCATAATCACGATCTCTCTCATAGCTATCCTCTCTACTTTGGTGAGAGCTGCGGTACCGGTCTTCAAAGTCACCATGAAACTCCGCACGGTCTCTACTCCCAATCCTTTTGTTCCTATCAAAACCAAAATCACGGTAACTACCAGATTCATAGTTATCAGCAGCATAATTATCATGGAGTATATCAACTCCTCCATAGGATTCAAATTCATGATGCTTTCCATCATTGCAATGATAAGTGTCATGCCTTCTGTAATCTCTGGCAGTTGAATATTCATCATCATGAAACCTTCGAGGTTGAGACAACATGGGGACAGAGGGTGCAGGTGGATACACATTTCTATCATGTGTGTCCTGATAGAATGCACCCCTTCCATATGAATCTCCTGGGAAGCCATCATCCACAAACCTCCTACCATTGTAGGATCCACCGGCCCTGCAATTTGAGTCAATTGTAGAAAATATGGTAATATGACAGAGCACATTAAAGTGGACTGATCATAATGGAAAAAAAATATTGCAACTACTCCCAATAAATTATAGCTGAGCACACTTCAAAAGTAAGTCGAATAGAATGGAAGATGTGCATGACTACAACCGCTAACAATCTAACATACCATCACAATAGCTAATTTGACTTACCTATAATCTGGGCCATTGATGACACCATACCCATCCAAGGCCTGTAGATTCAACAGAAGTTGAGTCAGCAAGTAAGTCTACAGAACAGGCATGTAACCCATTCCATTTAAGCAATGGCCGCTTCTTCAAATTCTTTACATCACAATGCTGGCCAACCACATGGTCAGCAAATCTGCTATTCCTTGTTAGCTAATAAAGGGAAAGGCTTCAATTACACTGTTGTTCTCCCATCCATGCTGTGGAGCATAACGCCCATGATCCATTTCTGATATTCGGCACTGATGTTAGACTGCAAAGTTCTTGGAGATCTTCAGAATTTTGGGTGTAGATTTTTCTACTGTCCTGTAAGAGACGCATGATATCACAAGGTTAAGCAAATGCCAACATGAAAACCACCATACTGGCACCCTTCTACTGGAAATTCAATCAAGAGGACGTTCCTTTGATTGCTAATCATCTCAATATCAAATTCCACTTTTCAAGTTTCAATTTTTCTTATAGCAAGTGTATGTTCCCCTTCTTAGAAATCCCTCCACCATGTGATTAGCAATTCCAAGTAATAAACCAACTTCACAAATTACAAGATTCCATATTATAGCCACTTGGTTTACGATTTTGTACGTAGATGGGATGGTGGAGAATGAAGGGGACGATAGAAATTGGATATTTGGTATATGATTTTGCATATAAAATTGTAGATTTGATAGTGGACATGGAAGTGTCAGAGGTGGAGCCACTGGACTTAGCACAATGTTGTAAAGTCAAATGCTGTTGCAGCAACTGCACAGGCACCCTAAACAAAAACTATACTTGATTTCATTATATCATGATTAAAATCTCAATAAGCCTCCGAATTCTAAGGTAGTAAATTACGATATGCCATGGCTTAGAATTCACATACACACAGGCGGCAGCAGCAGCAGCACAAAGTCAAACTATCATGACACCATCCAGAATCTCTAGGTTACCCCCAAGAAATCGGCAAAATTTTAAATCGCCAGAAGTTAATCCACTAGGGCGGTTCCCACGACACCTCCGCAAAACACAAATCGAAGACGAACACGAGGTATCCCGACCCCTCGCACCCTCATCCTCCCCTCTTCTACTACCACTTTACCTCTCGATTCCGCGCGAGGTCGCCGGCGTAGCGGGGACCAGGCGGCCGTCGGGGCACACGGGGCCGAAACCCTAGCGCGAATCGCGATCCGCGATTCGCGCGCAGGACCAAAAGTAATCCTCCTCCCGACGACGGCGCTCGGGCGAGCGAAGGAGGAGGCTAGGGTTTCCGCGGGGCGCGCGCGCGGCGTTCGATCGGCGGGGTGAGGAATCGCGGCGGCGCGTGGCGGCGGCGGCGGCGGCGGAGCAGTGGTGGCGTTGCGTGCGGCTTTGAGCTGTCGCGACTCGCGACGCTTTGGTCGTTAGCGTCTTAGCGAGAGGGCGACGACGTAGAAGTTGGGCTCGGAGACGGTCTTGGAGAGGAAGGTGGAGGAGGCCCAGTGAGCCTCTCTGTTGGGCTATGTGGGCCGTGGCCCAATGCTCCTAAAGCCCAAACAAACGAATACAGAATCGATTAATTATTTCCTCGCGTGCGCGTTCAGTGGGACTGCACGTTTCCGCGTTTCCCGTGCACCGAGGCCTAGTGCCTCCAATCTCATTCCTAGCATGTATTAGGGACGCACACGTGTGTGTTGTGGTGTGAGTGTGGTGTGCATCCTAAGTTGTACCCTTCTAAAAAAAGATTAATTATTTCCTCGGTGTATACTTGGTTGTTTTATTTAATTTTGTTGGGACTATTTTATCAAATCTTTCGACTGATTTGGAGCTCCAAATCTTACAGGATTTTGAACTAATGGATACAGATCTTTGTGAATGAAATAATAAAAAAAATACAAACATACCAAAAATAGTCAATGTAGATAAAAAAATAATGTTGTAAAATCTAACTTCGATACACACTGTAACTGAGTGCCAAGTGCCTGTAGCTGAGTGTAACTACAAGTTAGATTTATAGAAACACGAATCTTGATGCAAGATCACACGGATAAAAAATGAAAGGTACGTAGAAGCTCAAAAATCTATTGCAAGTGAAATAGCAAAACCGTAAAAAAAAATTCTCTGATTACATGGAAGATGTATACCCTCACACTCCATGAGTACATACTTTACTCTCTAATCTCCCTGAAATCCTATTGAAAGCATACCAGCATAAGGCCATTACCGTTCGACTATGATAGATCTTGTGTGATGCCAATTCTTTTCTTGCAGAAGTCTCTCCAATGTTGTGTTCCCCTTTAACGATGAACACGTCGTCTATTAATTTGGAGCAATGTAAGTACGTTATAGCAACATTTGCAACATGTATTAAAGGAGAAAATACAGTTAACCATCACTTGATTAATTTTTCCAGCCTAATCAGTACATGTCACTTCACAGTCACAGGTGAAGGGACCAAGAGTGAGACTGTGAGAGCTAGCCGGTGTCTCCATCATCAGTGGAAAAAGGATCGAGCAGATGTCGACGGAAGGTAAATTCTACACGGTTTGTAGAAGACGATGGCCGCCTACGCTTTCACTCGACGTCGACGCCACAGAATACGTACGTATAGGCTATGTTTAGTTCACGCTAAAATTGAAAGCTTGGTTGAAATTGGAACGATGTGATGGAAAAGTTGAAAGTTTATGTGTGTAGGAAAGTTTTGATGTGATGAAAAAGTTGAAAGTTTGAAGAAATATTTTGGAACTAAACGCGGCGATTACCTACGTACGGCACAGAGACGGCAAGACACGTATAGATGATGTATACGTATTTATACGCGCTGGTAAAAATTAACCCAACCACAATTAATTCGCTTTGACGACCAAAAAATCGCCCTCTGCTCTCGTTGTCAGCAGAAAGGAAAAATAAAATTGGTTTCAGAAAAAAAAGAAATAAAAAAAAAAGGGCAGCATGCAGCTAGCTACTCTAGCTCCTACCTAGCAGGTGTAGAAATTAAAGAATCGATCGATTGATCGAGGAGATCTTCTAGAAGACTCTGGAGGGGAAATTAACAAGAGGACGGCACCGTAGAAAGCGAAGCTTTTGACGACCATTATTCTCGCGTGCTAGCTAGCTCTTCACACGTACGGTACAAACACCGTGTAAAATATTGTGGCATCGAGATACAACGCCACGCAAATCGATGCCTTCAATTTACTGAATCATCCATAATTTTAGCGCCGAGCAAGTTTAATAGTATAGTCAACTACCGGCTCCAATTCATCTATAGCTAATTTAATAGCTTATTCATACAATAGTTACATACTACACTATTAATACCTGGTTCCACATGTCATCCACACACTGTGTCTTGGAGTCCGTGCTACATCTGGCTATAAATCTGTAACCCGCTGCCCTCTTCTCTCATCATTTATCTCCTTAAAATATGTTTGCAGCTGACTTATAGTCTGCTATTCTACATGCTCTTATAAACACCAGAAATACTTCACCCACGAAAAACTATTTGGCAGTTCCGCGGTTGATAGGTTTCGTATGTGCATGGCTGTCAGTTCATCTCAATATCGCAAATGTAGAGGTTAATTTGGTGAGGCCTATAAATTTACTAAGGGGCTATTTAAATTGTAGCCAAAATAAACCTTATGAAATTTTGGCAACACCAAAAATTTGGCAAGTTGTCAATATTGCCAAAATTTTAGCATGATTTCTTATGTATTTATCTAAGTTTAACAAAAAAAAATAAATATAGACACTTGTTTTTTTTGACAATTTTATAAAAAAAGTATGGTTGAAAATGACATCAATCTGAACAGCTCTAAGCAACTTTTAAAATCGATATGTTTATATGGCTAAGATAGAAGGGACACTTAATTAGTATACATGCAGGCACGCTTGATTACCATTTAATTAGATTAGGGGATTGCTATAAGGGTGGATCTGGATTGTGAGTGTGGGAAATTGGAGTGGTTGAAGGTGAGAGCATCTTAGATATATGGCGCTAGCTATCAAAGACTTGGAATACGTTGAGCTAGCTGCCACCTAGCCCAACAATGTTGATAGTTTGGAATATGTATTTTGGAATACATGTCGGTGAGGGAGAAGATGGGGGAGAAGAAAACGATGGTTACTGTAGTGTAAGCAAAGATCTTAACATAATTTGGACTGTCCAAAAGTTATTGAAATTTATGGATAATTTTAAGTAGTAACTAGAAACTAAACCGTCTAATCGGATTATGCTAATTTGAAAAGACAATTACAGTTAACTAGTTAAGGCGGCATAAAATTAAGGTATATATCACGCTAGAAGCAGCTAGTTGATCGAAGTTTGCAGTAAAATATGCATACTCGTCGTTTAATTAAGCGGGACCGTACCATAACTAACAACACCTTTTTAATTAAGGTCCGATGTCTAGATTAGCAGTTAGTTTATTCGTTAGTTAATTTAATCGCAAGACATAGTCCATTCTAGTAGACTCCGAGTCAAAAAGATCGGGATGTGAGTAGGAGAAAAGCACAAACGTGCCTTTCAGCAGATAGCTTTTGAAAAACAAACAGCGAACTGATCATATATACGCCATTAAAATAACACCCGTGTTTGAAAGATCTCACGCATGATGCATCCGAGCTAATTAATTGATCGTCTAGTCCTATTCTTGCTCCTGATCCTAGACGTTAATTAATTTACAAGGAACTATTACATGTTTGCATGCTAAAATTTGGAGTCCATATATAGTTATACATATATTTGCCCATTTCAGATGAAGATTTACAATATACTTAGATAAATGTATTTTTTAGATATATTAGTCTTAGCTTTTGCCCTCCATTAATTTGTTGAAATTGTTTAGTTTATCTTTGTTGAGAGAACGTCCGTTGTAACAAGCGATTGAAGCTTGTTTGAAGCAAATATCATAATTCATTCCATTATCTTAAAGAGAAAATTTACAGTGTTTGAAAACATACTTATACTAAAATTACATACTAATTAAAGATTTTGATACTTCAAAATACCTGGTACCTGGTACTATCAAATTTTATATTAGAAAATACTATCTCCCGTCCCGACCTTCTCAAGGATAATCATATTCTAAAAGGAAGATTAATTAATTTTTTTCCTTTTATATATAGCTGTCGTCAAATTAAAGTTATGTTGTTCTTGGTGGCAACCGAAAGATATGCATATATGGGGGGTGTTTGGGAGGGAGGGGCTAAAGTTTAGCCCCTCTCTCAAAAACATAAGTCCCTAGGGGGAGGGACTTATGTTTTAGCCCCTCTCTCCCAAACACCCCCATGGTTTGATGTATCGAGATCAAAAGTCGTGCTTTCTTGCGTGTGGCCGACGGGTCGCTTTCGTGGCATGCAATAGTACTACATTATTCTATGCTGCAACTTGACCGTGCAGTATTCGTACGCGTAGGTACGGTAGTAGCTAGTGGTACGGAAAGATGAGCCAAACGGTCCTAACAATCCAATAGTATCATTTTTTTTTTCACTTTTTTTTCAAAAAAGAAAAAGAAAAAGGAAGCATGGGAAGATATGATAAAGATTGGAGAGCAATATATGAGATATGATATGCGATCCAGGCATGCACCAAAGTGGAGCAGTAGCAACAACTACCGTTAAATTTTAAATCCCAAATAGGTCTACAATTCACAAGTTTGACTCGTGCGTGGTTAATTATAAATACATGACACTTTTATATTACAATTCACAAGTTTGACTCGCGCGTGGTTAATTATATATACATGACACTTTTATATTTCACTCACAAAGTATATTTTCATGCTATTCTTTTTCAATTACATGCACGCGCACGCACATACCCACTGCCTGCACACCTTTAATATATGCTGAGTTCGGCATTGAGCTTTCCCAACTTGTACCCCTCATATTTCACGCGCACGTTTTTAAAACGGCTAAACGGTGTGTATTTTGTAAAAAGAAATTCTTTAGAAAAGTTGTTTTAAAAAATATATTAATATATATTTCAAGTTAGTTTTAGCTGATACTTAATTAATTACGCGCTAATGAGCTGCTCCTTTTTTTTCCGGAGGGGAAGGTTCCCAACTCAGGGCAACAACGCCATGGTATTTGGGAGTGTGGCATTGGGAAAGATGACAAATAGTCCAAAATCCCACCTAAGTACAGCCTTTTAACACACGTTTAGTACGTATAAGTAGGTCATCGATCAGGAATAAATTCAGAAAGCATCATATGACAGTTCTATCTTCCAAGCAAAACAAAACCTATTACGAAGCTTCGTGCGATTGACACAACTCGAGGAGCTTACACATGTACGAGTGGTGATATTTAACTAGGGCGGCATGACTAAGACTAACGCAATAACGGAGAGAAAATTACATTGGTCAAAGTAACTGACTCTTAATACAATTCTTACCATGCATATGTAATGCATGCGGCGTTGAATTTTCTCTCAAAAGAGTGAGAAGAGATACTCCCTCCGTCTCACTCATAGTACTTTAAGTGTGATTTATATCTTATACATTTGCATAAAATTTTTGAATAAGACGAATGGTCAAACATGTGAGAAAAAGTCAACGGCGTCATCTATTAAAAAACGGAGGTAGTAGTATGCTGCAACTTGACCGTGCAGTATTCGTACGCGTAGGTACGGTATGGTAGTAGCTAGTGGTACGGAAAGATGAGCCAAACGGTCCTAACAATCCAGTAGTATCATCTCTTTTTTTTTCACTTTTCTTTTTCTTTTCATCAAGAAAGAAAAAAGGAAAGCATGGGAAGATATGATATATAAAGATTGGAGAGCATGAGATATGATATGCGATCCAGGCATGCACCAAAGTGGAGCAGTAGTAACAACTACCGTTAAATTTTAAATCCCAAATAGGTCTACAATTCACAAGTTTGACTCGTGCGTGGTTAATTATATATACAGGACACTTTTATATTTCACAAAGTATGTTTCCATGCTATTCTTTTTCAATTACATGCACGTGCACATGCATACCCGCACACTTCTAAGGTTGCGTTCGACAATTAGCTTTCCCAACTTATACCATCGTCTTTCATGTACGCGTACGTTTTTTAAACGGCTAAACGTTGAGCATTTTGTAAAAAAAAAATCTTTATAACAGTTGCTTTAAAAAATCATAGTAATATATTTTTTAAGTTAGTTTTAGTTGATACTTAATTAATCACGCGCTAATGAGCTGCTTCGTTTTTCGTGCCGAGGGGAAGGTTCCTAACTCAGGACAACGATGCAACCTAAGTACAGCCTTTTAACACATGTTTAGTACGTATAAGTAGGCCATCAATCAGGAATAAATTCACAAAGCATCGGCTGTGTTTAGATCGTTGCAAAGTTTGAAAAAGGACTGAAATTGGAGATGATGTGACTGAAAAGTTGTGTGTATATGACAGGTTGATGTGATGGAAAAGGACTGAAGTTTAGATCCAAACTAAACACAGCCATCATATGACAGTTCTATCTTCAAACCAAACAAAACCTATTACGAAGCTTCGTGCGATTGACACAACTCGAGGAGCTTACACATGTACGAGTGGTGATATTTAACCAGGCCGGCATGACTAAGACTAACGCAAAAACGGAGAGAAAATTACATTGGTCAAAGTAATTGACTCTTAATAATTCTTACTAGCATGCATAATGCATGCGGCGTTGAATTTTCTCTCAAAAGAGTGAGAAGAGATAGGATCGTAATACGTGTACACCGTACACCGCTCGTGATTCCGGACAGTACCCCGTACGCGTGTACGGTCCACGTGGACTCCAACGACAGTGGGCCGCTGACGTCATCGCCGTACACGCGTACGTGGGAGGACAGGTAGGTACGGAGTACAGTACGTAGCAGAGCAGTGTGTGGGGCCCAGTTGACAGTACGTGACAGGTCATCGTGACAATTAATGCATGTGTGTGCCCCATTTTGGGTTGGTGCCCTTTTGCTTTGCTACTTGCTGTAGGTTTGCTGTACATGGATCGATGAACAATAGCGTGTGTGTGTATGCAATGCATGGTGCGCTCCAAGTCGATCTCCAATATGTGTAGTACTGTACTTCATTGCGTGCCGTAGGAATCCAATTATCTTGTTATCTTTTAGCGCCCTTTTGATCTTGTTGTCACAAAGCATCGGTATGTGCCTGAGAGCAAGTTTAATAGTATAGTCCACTACTGGCTCTAATTCATCTATAGCCAATCTAATAACCAATTCATATAATAGTTGCTTACTATACTATTAATATATGGTCCCACCTGTCATACACACATTGCGTCTTGGAATCCGCGCTGCAGCTGGCTATAGATCTGTAGCCCGCTGCTCTTCTCTCTCATCTTTTATCTCATTAAAATATGTTTACAGCTGGCTAATAGCCTGCTATTGTACCTGCTCTGAGAAAGCAATGTATATATTGTGATCTTTAGGAGCAATTACCAATATAAAGTTGTTTCTTTTTTAAAAATTCCTACTTTATTTTTTAGAAGGGTATTTTTAACTGATCTCTACATACAACTGGATATATACAGCCATTTAATTAAATTGGGAACTTAGTTTCGTAAACAATCCGATCTGAAATTCATTCCTTTGAAGATTTGAACTCAGGAATCCTACACACATCGCATACCTATAGCTAGCTTAACGAATTTTCAAGGTGTCATTCTTGTAAACACATTCTATAATTGTATTTATGAGAAAACTGTCCTAAATCCTGTTTATAACTTTATACGATTCACTGCTTGCACACTCGAATAATGATTCACAAATAAGGGTAAGTTCTAAATAGCTACTTGAAACAGCTACTTCACAATTATCCGTGAGCACGTTCTCGAAATGGTAAACGATATGTTTCGCGCAAAAGTTTTTTATATAGAAGTATCCATAAAAACAAATAACCATATTTTTCTAAATATATAATAATCAATATGTCAGGGTTACGGTCAGGCATACCCTCTACCCCTCGATATACGTCACGTATCGACATGGCATATCCACGCGTATGCGGATAGTTCCTTTGTCATCTAGGGAAACTTTTCGTGAAATCAATAGGCGAGGAGAGACCTTCTCGGACAAGAATTGGGTTACCTACGTATCGTGCCAGGTCTGGTATGTTCGAGTCCTACTCGGAGAGCACCAGACCTGCGGTATAAAAGGGACCCCCGGGGAGGGCATAGATCATCGAATCTCAGAACCAACACAACCCACACAGCCTACGAAGTCGGAGCCTGCGAGGAGCCAAGTTGACGAGAGCTAGTCGAATTAACTTGACTACAATCTCGCCGAATCCCCCGAGTTCCATCTTTTCCTTTATAATCTGTGTTTTCCACCATATAATCACATATCAACTGGATTAGGGCTATTACCTATCAAGGGGTCTGAACCAGTATAATTCTTGTCTTTTGATTGCTCGATGTCGTACTACGTAGATCCTTGTACCAGCGTACTCCAATACCCTCTATATCCGGTCTACGGGTATCCCCCGTCGACACAATACTAGAAACCATATAAAAATGACTTATCTTATTTTACGTGCTTTCAGAAATCTAAGCTAAGCATCTATTCCGAACCAAGTAAATTATTTACTATTTAGCCATTCGGCATGCAGAAAAGAGCGAGCTAGGCAGCGCAAGCAAGAGGCAATAAATAGTTCCACTATAAACATCTTGAAAATTGAGAGATCCATAAAAAACGAGTATGGGCCTGTTTAGTTCCCCCGGTAAAAACTTTCACCCCGTCACATCGAATGTTTGGACACATTTATGGAGTATTAAATATAAATAAAAAAATAACTAATTACACATATTGCGTGTAAATTACGAGACGAATCTTTTAAGCATAATTACTCCATGATTTGACAATGTGGTGCTATATTAAAACTTTACACCCATAGATCTAAACACCCCCTCAACCCATATGCACGGACAGGGGCGGAGACAGCATGGGGCGGGGGGGGGGGGGGGTCATTAGAGTCCCCATAATACCCCCTAGAATTCTAATCCATATATTTATAGATGACGGGCTAATATAGACTTTGTTTGAGGTTGTTAGCTAGAAGGCCCAAAAAATCCTAACTCAACCCTAAATCTCTCTTAGTTGCTCTTGGTCATTTTGATTTAGTCCCACTATAATTTTATCCTGGCTTCGCCACCGTGCACGGACCGAACAGCCAACTTAAGCAAATTAATGCGCCGTGACGGTGGTGGATATTCGATCGCTACCCTCTCTACCAAGTTGCATTTCATTGCATATAGCATATGGCCCATACATACACGCAAACTATAGCTAGCTAGCGCTGGTAGTAGTAGTATTATTTAGATCTACTATGTATCTCAAATATATCTCGTGTCCACGCGCGCGCGTGTGTACTGTTCAGTAACGCGGGAGTACGTACGGCTCTTAATTCTAGCTAGGCAGGGCAGGCACATGACCGACCGACCGATCGACATGGGACCCACCCACACTGCACACTGTCATGTTTTATGGAATTTAAGATTTTAAGAAATACTAGCATCTGAAAAAATAAGTTTGTTTCTCAGCTTCTACAGCTATAACTTTTTAAATGTGAACGAAAAATTGTACTCCCTCCGTCCCACAATATAAGGGATTTTGAGTTTTTACTTACAACATTTGACCACTCGTCTTATTAATTTTTTTTGCAAATATAAAAAACGAAAAGTTGTGCTTAAAGTACATAATAAAGTAAGTCACAAGTAAAATAAATAATAATTTCAAAATTTTTTGAATAAGACGAGTGGTTAAACGTTGCAAGCAAAAAATCAAAATCTCTTGTATTATGAGACGGAGGGAGTATTGTGTTTAGGGGAGTTTATAGCTTGAGAAAAACTATAGCTGTCAGAAGCTCTTTCGAATAAATCCTGGATGGCCGGTCCCACCGACCAACCACGCACCAGAAATTAAAGTCAACAACGGTGACCGGCCGGCACGCAGCTAGCTAGCGTGCGACGACGGCGGTAAATCGGCCTTTGCCGGTGGTGACTTCGATCGCCGTTTGGGTCGATCTCCGCTCAAAGATTGTACGTGTTGTTTCCAGGAAGCTGTACTGCATGCTGCTGCATCCATGCAGCTATACGTCGAAGAACCAATTCTACTTACTATTATACCACTACTAGCTGCTTCCTCCGTTTCAAGTTATAAGATGTTTTGATATTAGTCAAATTAAATTGTTTTAAGTTTGGAGTTTATAGATAAATATAATAATATTTATAACAATTACTAAATTAGTTTTATCAAATTAATAGTTGAATATATTTTATAATAAATTTATCCTGGGTTGAAAATATTACTATTTTTTTATAAACTTAGTTAAACTTAAAGCAGTTTAACTTTGACGAAAATCAAAACGTGTTATAACCTGAAACTGAAACGGATGAGGAGGGTGTATTCTACTACTAATCTTGGCTGGACTCCTTTTCTTCCCGCGTAGCTAGCTGTACTTAATTTGACGTGGAAAAAGACTTAAATTAGACTTGTTGCCTATTTATGTGGCAATGCACGCACACATCAAAGCTGCCTCATTTTCTATATATATATATCAGTCTGTCTTGACATGGACTTTTTTGTGCATGCATCTTTTTTGTTATAAACACACAATACTACAAACACAAGCGCTATGATAACCTAATGACTGAACCGACGTATTTTGAGTTGACGAAATCATCACGGACAGCTCACTGTCGATGAGTATATTGCTAATCACTGAAAAAAAATTAACCGTAAATACAAGCACTCGTGCTAAGTTGTTAATGTTGAACTTGGATGTGCGGGTTCCATCACTAGGAACCTAATATGTTGAGCTATGTTCACTGTGTCTTTTGTATGTATTATGGTGCACCAATTGGTTGCATATGAACGTGGGGTGAGATTGGTTGTAACTTGATCTACTGGAACAAATGTTAGATGTACCGACTATCTAAAAACTTATACATGTGTGGGAGGTTCAGGCAAGCTCGTGCATATTAATTAGTGCCCGTTCTTTAATTCCTACTACTCCAAGCTACTAAACAAAATTATCACGAGCATGTTTTCCAAGCTACTAAACAATACAATTTTTTTAATAAAATATCTCTTCATCAGCATTTCTTATAAAACTTTTAAACTGTTTTTAATAGTTATTTAATTCATTTGTGCCTAAATAACTATGCATGATAAGCTCTAGTTCTCCCACCATCCATAATCTATCAGTGATGGCTCTTTAGCACAAATATATATACATATCCCTCGTGACCACGATCGATGATCGACAATACGATTTAGACACTGCTTAATTGCGCAGGTTGTCCCCCGGGCGCTGAAATAATTTCAGCCACACCAATTTAATGATGGCATAATTAAAAGGAGTATATGTGAATATGTGACAAACACTCCTACTTCAATTAATCCTCCAGTCATGACCGTGCATATACTTTTTCCTGGTTTATCGCTCAGAAAAGAAGACAGCCAGAACTCGAGCCAAAAGATCTTCAGGCTCAGGGCAACGTACACGTACACTATTGTACGTGCAGGTACAAGTAGATATATGTGGCTTGCTAGCTAGGACAAGTAGCTATTAGTATTAATAAACTTTCAATGTCTCCTACTAATTCATACATACGTGGAAGGACCACCAATCCACTATTCCCCTATTCCCATAATATAAAGGATTTTAGGTGAATGTGACACATCCTAGTACAGTGAATATGGACGGACCGTCTATCCAGATTCAATGTAATGGGATGTGTCATATCCACCCAAAATCCCTTATAGTATGAGACGGAGCGAGTATATGTTTGGGCATCGATCGAGCAATATAACTATCCATCAATTATTTATATGAAGTAATAGCTACACGTATATTATCTGGTTTTTTCTCGGTTGTGGTACCACCAGCGTATTTAACTCTAGAAAAAAAATAAAAATTAGGATATGTGATATTAGTCGGTTTCTCACAGCTTCATAAAATCAATTCCCTATGAACCACAAAAAATTTTACGACATCCAGGACCTCATACTACACACACGTAACGTATAGAAAATCAAGCAGAATAACGAGAAGTCCAGAAGAGAGACGATAAAAAAAAATCGCCAGTTCAACCCATTTCACCAACAAAAATAATACTTTTCGAAAAGTAATACTAGTACTACCTCCGTCCTGAAATATAGTTATTTCTAACACAGTACCTTGTCCCAAAATGAAACTATTTCTTCACCAACCCTCTTCTATCAACCAATCACAACTATTCTCTTCACCTACTTTCTCTTCTCCACCAATCACAGTACTTCTCCAATCATCTCTACCTACTTTCTTAATATCCGTATTTTGGTACGGAGGAAATACTAATACACAAACAATGGAAAAGGAAAATGGATGTAGTAGTAGCAGCACTGTAGCAGCATTTCCATCGGTACGGAATTCCGAGGTGGGGCCCGCCCGCCCCCGCAGTTGCAGCGGGTGTCGCTGTCACGAGCCAGCTCGTCCCCGCTGTCCCGGTCGCCATCGGTCGGTTCGCTGGCCAGCCCCAGCCGTACGTGCCGGACTACGGAATCGGCACGGCAAACCAAGGCGGCTCGCATCGACCGGACCAGACACCACACCACCGGTCGGGCTCGGGCGCCGCGCCGCGCCGGCCAAGGCGACCGGGTTCAGTAAAAGGCGTGTGGTGTGGTGTGGTCACGACGCGATGGGATGGGATGGGGTCCGGGTCGCCACCGGCTTTGTGTCGCCCTGTACCTGCCGGGTACACTATTCGGTACCAGCTTGTACCCTAGTACTACCCTCTCGCCCCTGCCCTTATCTGCTAGCCTCACACCTGCGTGGTGCCAACCATTTTGTTGTGCCGGTGAAACTAGTTACTACATCTGTCCCAAAATATAGCAATTTTTTTTGCTATAAATCTAGACACATAGTTATCTAGATTCAAAGCCAAAAATCCTTATATTTTGGAGTGCTTCTTCTTCTTTTTTTTTCCTCCACGGTTATAAAGAAGACGCGCATGTATCAGATCGTGAGTGCGTGACATACCGACGCGCGCTCAGATGATTATCCGGTGAAAAATTCATGTGTAACACACGTGCCACTTAGAGGATTATCCGGTGGGAAATTCATGTGTACTAATGTGTAGGAGTAGCATTATGTATGCAAATGGACCGTTATCGTAGTTTTTTTTGCCTCTTCGTGAATAATGTCAAACCTATATATTAGAAACAACAAAGTTGGACTCTTAACCATTATATCTTTCAATGCACAATGCCAAAATGTTTTCTATTTTGTACATAGTTATACAGAAGACGCGCATGCATCGTGCCGTGAGAAGGAAACACCCGCTAGCAAATTCACGTGTACTAATGGGTAGGAGTAGTGTTTTGTAGTAGTATTAAATGATCCTATAAATTACCATATTATTGTGTGTTTTGCACGAGTGAGTATAAATAAATAAATATGAATATGAATGGTTTGACATAAAGCATGAGAGCAGTCCGAATATATATGAATTAATTATATAGTATGCCTACAAGAGATGGTTATCATGGTTTGTTGCCATCTACTACGAATAATGTTAGATCTATATTAGAAACGACAATAGTCTCAACCATTGGGATCTTAACCATTATATCCCTAAACGCACAACTTCAAACTATCGTGCATTGTTGTTGCCCAATTTCAAATTGTCACGCTTCGTGAGAATCTTGGGTGTAAGGCTTACTTATACTTTGTGCTATTCAATGGAACTGATGTATATAGCCTTTTTTTTATCGGCAACATTTTATTGTACATATAGAGAAGATGTCACCCTATCCGTCACAAAATAAATTTACTTTCACCCATTCCACACGCACCAATAAGAAAAGGACTGCAACACCCCCTACCCCCCAATTTTTCAAATCTCAATACAATTATTCCTCCCTTATTTACTCTCATTACATTTATATCTTTCTTTTATAAACTCCGATGCACCAATGCTAAAAATAATAAATTAATTTTAAGATAAATGAGATGAACTAAAAAATACTTATTATACTAGGACGCAAGGCATAAAATATTACTCCATATTGCAAAATGGAATCAGTAATTAACTAGAAATAAATTAATACTCCTACCCTCCAACTTCTAAAGTGGAGCAACCACTAAACCCCCACAGCATTTATATAAGCCCACACCCCCACTACCCTTGTTGTACCGACCGCAAACCGCAACAAAGCTCACGCCTTTGCCTCCCCAAACAACCCACCTTTCGCCGCCGCCTCCTCCTCGCCGCCGGCGAGCTCAGCCATGAAGGCCAAGCGCCTCCTCAAGCGGCTCTCCCGCGTCGCCGACGACTCCGCCTCCCCCGCCGCCGCGGCGTACCAGCAGCTCCGGCCGAAGCAGGCGGCGGCGGCGGGGGGGAAGGTGCCGCAGGGGCACGTGCCGGTGTGCGTCGGCGAGGAGGGGGGCCGCTGGAGAGGTTCGCGGTGAGGGCGGAGCTCCTCGGAGCCCGGCGTTCGCGCGCTGCTCGCGCGGGCGAGGAGTACGGGTACGGCCACCCCGGCGCGCTCCGCATCCCCTGCCCCGTCGCCGACTTCCGCCGCCTCCTCCTCCGCCTCTCCGCCGCCGCCGCCGACGAAGGCGAATACCCCTCCTCCTACGACTGCTAGCTCGCCGCCGGCGACCCTCTTCTTGGCCGGAGCGCATTTTACGCTCTTCTGCCACTGGAGGCGTGTGGTCACACCATTTTACCATTTTACCCCTGGGTAGGATTAGAGTGTACATACAGGGATTGTGAGCTGCTGGTGATATGGAGGGCAGGATTGGGATTTGGGTACTAGATTTTTCACCTACAGATTTGTGATTTCTTTTATTTACTATTTGTTACTACTAGCAGTAGTATTATCTACTACTAGCTGCTGATGGATGGGAAGAACTATGGGTGTTCATTTTTTTCTTACCCCCTTGTAGTTCTAGGATTTGGAGTAGTTTGTGAGAGGGAGGATTTTGTGGTGTTCAGCATTAACCATACATGTAATCCTTGAGGCTAGTTTGATGCCATTTTATTATATGGAGGTAGTAGTAATTTTTACTAGAGCACAATGTTGTTGTGTTTCTTTAATTCCCTCACTCTTCCTGTTTACTTTATCTGTTGTTCTATAAGATCTAATTAAGAAAAGAAGTATAATAATCTTTCTCCCAATTAAGAGAACAACGCAAGAGATTCACATGAATTTTTTTGTGAACATCACGGATTATCTGGATTTTGACTAAATTTTGGTGATCCAGGCATTGAATTTTATGTCCTTATCTAAGTAGGAGTACTAAATGTTTTCTTGCAATGCATTTTGGGGGCACAAAGCAACACTAGTGCAAGCAAGCTGTGATGCCCTGAGATATTTGGTGGTCCGGCCTAAGATGGCAAACCAACCTACTGATTGAAGCAGAATCTGCTAAAGAAAGCAGGGCATTCTGCTCCCTTTGCAACCGTACCACTGCCTTTTTATTACAAATTTATAATCAGCGCCGACATATTTTCTGAAAAAAAATCTTCACAACCGGTTGTCAAACAAGTTTTTTTTTTTTTTCAATTTGAAATTCTCTCTTCATAGAAATTTAAGTTTATAAATACTCAAATATTGCAACATTTGGATTGCACTCCGCATATAAAAACCTGGCTAATCTGGACTCAGCCAAAATCCCTTATATTTTGACGCGGAGCCTAAAAGACTCTGCATGTGGAAATTATGGATGGAAAGATTGTTCAGCTTAATAAAGCAAGAGTTTTCGTTATTTCGTTTTCATGTCGAGAAGAAAAAGGTCCAGATTTCCATTGGATGGATGCTAATGTTTGTTTGCATGTTGAGATATATGGCCAGGACAGGGGCAGGGCAGGAAGGAAGCATCCTGAAGAACTTCAGGTCTTCTCTTGGTACGACCCTTAACTGATCGTCAGGCTGTCATGAGAAGGACGGCTTTGGTTTGGCACAGCTGAAAACGGCTTTGGTTTGGCACAGCTGAAAAAGAGAAGGGGAGATGATGAGACAGCCATGGCTGATGACTTGGCTGTTCATTTCTCCTGTTCCCTCTTTAAGCAATGAAACATTGGTATCAAATCGCCTTCAGCGAAGGCGATAAGTTGACCGCGGCGAAATCGCTTGATGCATGACATGTTGCACTGTTGCAGTGTCTCCTCAGTATTTTGCTTGATCTGATGGGAAGATTTTGGGGAGAAAATCGGTACTGATATTTTGCTTGAAATTTCAGGAAAGATGTGTGTTTTCCTAGGAGAAAATGAAGCCACAAATGCATTTGAGTCATATTATGCTGTTCTTTCTCTTGTAATGCAGCTGTCCAAGTTGTCATTTTCACCAAATCAAAGATATGGTTTTTTACAGTTTCTCTGTGGATGCTTCCATGAAATTTCTGAATCCAAATGTTTTGTACCACCATATAAATAGAAACTGTGGTTTAATTCATGTTTTGCAATAGAAGAAGCAGCATCCCCATGTGCAGAGTTGTAGGAGTAGCATTATGTATGCAAATGGACCGTTATCGTAGTTTTTTGCCTCTTCGTGAATAATGTCAAACCTATATATTAGAAAAAAAAAGTTGGACTCTTAACCATTATATCTTTCAATGCACAGTATCAAAAAATGTTTTCTATTTTGTACATGGTTATACAGAAGACACGCATGTATCACGCCGCCGTGAGTGTGGCGCACGGACGCACACTTAGAGAAGGAAACACCCGCTGACAAATTCACGTGTACTAATGGGTAGGAGTAGTGTTTTGTAGTAGTATTAAATTCTCCTATAAATTACCATATTACTGTGTTTTGCACGAGTGAGTATAAATAATTAAATATAAATATGAATGGTTTGACATAAAGCGCGCATGAGCGCAATCCGAATTAAAGAGATAGTTATCATGGTTTGTTGCCATCTACTACGAATAATATTAAATCTGGAGTATATTATAAATGGCAATAATCTTAACCATTATATCCCTCAACGCACAACTTCAAATTATCGTGCATTTTTGTTGCACAATTTCAAATCGTCACACATCCAGAGAATTGGGTGTAAGACTCACTTGTACTCTGCACTGTGCTATTCAATGGAACTTATGTATATAACCTTCTTTTATCGTTAGTAGTATTTTATTACACGTATCCTTTATACGTACAAAATATGGTACTCCATCCGTCACAAAATAATTTTATTTTCACCTATTTCACACGTAAAAAAAAAGTCTACAATATCCATACTTTATCAAATCTCAATACAATTATTCCTCCCTTATTTACTCTCAATGTATTTATATCCTTGTTTTATAAACTCCAATGCACCAATGCTAAAAATAATAAATTAATTTTAAGATAAATGAGATGAACTAAAAAAAACTTATTATACTCCTAGGACGCAAGGCATAAAATATTACTCCATATTGCAAAATGGAATTAGTAATTAACTAATAGAAATAAATTAATACTCCTACCCTCCAACTTCTAAAGTGGAGCAACCACTAAACCCCCACAGCATTTATATAAGCCCACACCCCCCCTACCCTTGTTGTACCGACCGCAAACCGCAACAAAGCTCACGCCTTTGCCTCCCCAAACAACCCACCTTTCGCTTCATCCTCCTCCTCGCCGCCGGCGAGCTCAGCCATGAAGGCCAAGCGCCTCCTCAAGCGGCTCTCCCGCGTCGCCGACGACTCCGCCTCCCCCGCCGCCGCGGCGTACCAGCAGCTCCGGCCGAAGCAGGCGGCGGCGGC
>CM020179.1:5606931-5631879 GCA_009805545.1 Oryza longistaminata
GGGGGGGGAAGGTGCCGCAAGGGCACGTGCCCGGTGTGCGTCGGCGAGGAGGCCCGGGCCCGCTGGAGAGGTTCGCCCGGTGGGAGGGCCGGAGCTTCCTCCGGAGCCCCGGGCGTTCGCGGCGACTGCTCCGGCGGGCGGCGGCAGGAGTACCGGGCTATTACGGCCACCCCGGCAGCGGCTCCCGGCATCCCCTGCCCCGTCGCCGACCTTCCGCCGCCTCCTTCCTCCCGCCTTCTCCGCCCGCCGCCGCCGCCGCCGACGAAGGCCGAAATTTACCCCTCTCCTACGGACTGCTAGCTCGCCGCCGGCGGGGACCCTCTTTCTTGGGCCGGAGCGCCAATTTTTACGCTTCTTTCTTGGGCCAAACCTGGAGGCGTGTGTGTCCACACCATTTTTACCATTTTACCCCCCTTGGGTTTAGGGCATTTGAGTGTAAAACCATTTAACAGGGATTGTTTTTGCAAGCTGCTGGTGAATCTGGATTGATTGGGCAGGGGATGATGGGAAGGGGCCAGGGGGGATTATCCTTTTCTGGTAAAAAAAAAAAGACAAACCCTGGATTTCGCGCCCAACGTTTGACCGTCCGTCTTATTTAAAAAATTTATAAAAAAAATTAAAAAGACAAGTCACGCATAAAATATTAATCATATTTTATCATCTAAGAACAATAAAAATACGAATTATAAAAAAAATTCATATAAGACGGACAGTCAAAGTTGGACACGAAAACCCAAGATTTATCTCTTTTTTTTGGACGGAGGGAGTACATTCATGTTGACCACAACATTGACCAAAGAAAGGTTGACCAGTATCAACTCAACAACTCAGCAACTTTTCTCTCTGCCACACGGTTTCAGCCCCTGTATTTTGTCTGCTACCTGACTGAACTATGGGCATATGGCCATGTTATGTTATTTCTTATTGAGTAAATTTCACAAAACTACAAATACTATGACCAAATTATCACAAAACTACAGATTTAACTCAGTGTATCACAAAACTACACATTTAACACCAAATTTATCACAAAACTACGCATTTAAGATGAAGTGTCACAACACTACATGTTTAGTAACTAAATTATCATAAAACTACGGGTTTAGAACCAATTTAATCACAAAGTAATAATGTTTATAGCTCCACCATAACAATGGTGCTAGGGATTTAAACTCCAAAAGTTGTAGTTTTGTGATAAGTTCAATATTAAATATGCATTTTTGTGATACTTAACCTAAAATCTGCAGTTTTGTGATAAATTTGGTGCTAAATGTGTAGTTTTATGATACAACTCCTTAAATTTGTAGTTTTGTGATAATTTGATCAAAATACCTATAGTTTTGTGAAATTTACTCAAATTCAAATAAACTTAAAAAATAATTTAAATACTTAACAAATTTTGCATGGTTTTATACTGTTACCGCACGGTAAACGTGCTTACCGCCGGCCGAGGTGCGATATCCCCAGCCCCGGCGGTTTCCCGGTCGACGACTCCTCGTTCAGGTCACGATGGTTTTGATATGTAGGGCAGTATATTTGAGCTTGGAGCGTCATGCGAAGCATGTGGCCTGACGTCAGCTTACAAGGGCCAAGGTTGGAAGGGAAGGTACAGAGATGAACATTGAAATACAACATTTTTATGAGAAAAAAAATACAAAATCGATCAAGTTAAAAATTGATCGAGTTTTTAATTCGATTTTCAAGTTTTTAATTTTTAATATCACGCTTGAACCAAACTTGGAAAAGGACGGCGTCTAAGATTGGAAGAATTACTAGTACCACGCAATGAAAAAAATACGCACAAGACGGCTAAAATATAATCCAACTTTACTGAATCTAGTGAATTGCCGCCATACTTTGTACAAGACAAAAAAAAAAGGCTAGCTTCCAACCAGCCATTTGTGTTCGCACATTTTCAAACCACCTCTTAGTCTCAGCTGTATCGTTCAGTGCTTCGGACTAGCTCCACCAGAAAAATATAGGGCAATGCTGGGTTGAATCTTCACCTCAGAATAGGCAGTGGCACATGTACCAAGTCGGTTCCAACTATTTTCTACCATATACAAAAAGATCAGCTCTTACTCGCTGCGCACCGAGTTGTACTTGTCAGCAAGCGGAGGTGAGGCCATTATCTTGTTCATCAGATTCTTGAACCTCATGCTGTAATCATTACCACTGCAGACGTAACCCAAAAGATCAGAACAAGGTAAGATACTCAAATTAGAATGCAGATGTCACTTTCAAACAAACATAAGGCAGTATAGAATGGCTGTATCGAAAGTAAAATGAGGAAACTATTTGTTTCCAGTTATCTCGCTTATCAAGGGCAAAGAATAAAGATGTGGCGATTCACTAATAACGGTAAGATGAAAGCACAGTTAAAAGTCTGGTTAAACCAGAAATTAAGTGTTCGGGGCAGGGTAGAATGATGCCTGACCTTATGCGGCTTAGAGCAGCGATTGCTCGAAGAGCACTTCGAATCATGTCTTCATTGCGATCAACCTCTTGCTTCACTGCATCGCCCTTGGGTTTGTGATTTATAGTTTTCTCAATGGGATCAACTAATGAGTCCAAAACTGAGACAGCAGAGTAAGAATATTAGCAAAAAGAACTGAGTAGGGCATTTGCATCATATGAAACATCCCCGTAGGACCTAGATTAAGACAACGAACCTGCCAGAACAGCAGAAGGGCACTTGTCTGCTAGCTTTGAGAGAATCAGATGGCAAGGCATTTTTACATCATAATGATCTACAAAGTGGTTCCATAAGACAACAAAAAAGCAGTTATTACAGCGTGTGTATACTGAGCATAAACAGGAAGATACGAATAGTAGTGAAAAAAGCACTGAGAACAAGTAAACAAAATAAACATCGACTTATTTGTGTGCGGTGTAAAGGTTTTAAAGATTACACACCACCTAAACCTCTATATTACTACAGTGGATTAAAGGGAATGTTCAGTCAAGTGATAAATTATTTAGTGTAACAGTACTTACCACCTAAACCAGATAAGAGGAAAGGAACGATAAATGATGATGGGTTGACTTGATCAAGACAGCTATCCAGCAATGTATCCACACATTCAAAGGCAGCTTTCCTGAGTTCAAGACCATCGTCCACAACATGCTTGAAAGGCCCAAGGTCAACTGTTCTGATCAATTCTTGCTGCATAGGAAAAAATCATTACGATAAGATGGATACAAAAAAGATAACTTCATATAACATTCCTAGCTCACAACAAAAAAAGAGGTCAATAAGAAGCTATACCTTAACAACAGTTTGGTCATACAAAAGAGGCAATAATTCAGGAAGAAGACCCTTAATCAAATTTGGCTTGTTGTGGGCAGCTGTACTCAAGGCCAGAACAGCTGCACGCCTCACGTGCTGCAAAGTGCAAAAGGAAACAGTGAACACCACATCTAGACAGCATTAAGTAAAAACGCTGAACTGTGCTTAATTTCCATACCCTGTCACTGTCTTTAATCAACATCAGGAAGGTAGAAATCTCGGAGTACATGATTTCATCTATTTTTCCAGGCCGTTCAACAATTGAATATTTTATAGCAATGGCAACTGTAGCTCTTGTGTTTGCAGCTGGACTAGATGTGCGTTCCTACAAAAAAACACAAGGAATGAACCAAAAGACCTCTAATCATTAAATGATAGCAGAAGAACAAAATGAAGAAAATAGTTTAGATAATAATCCACATTTCACACCTTTAGAGCAGGGATTAATTTCCTAGGTTCAATCAGAGCAATTTTGCCTAAGCATTCTGCAACTACATTCCGAACTCCTTCCTCCTCACTTTCACAGTGATTAAAGAGCAATGCCAAAATCTTCTCAATGTTTGAATCCTGGAGCTCACTCTGGCCAGTATGGTCAACAGACTGCCGTGCAATTACCTGAGTGATTTAAAGTACAAGCAAGAATTAAGCAACAAATATATGGAGAATGCACATCAAACCAAATCCTAATGTGGACAAACCTCTTTCAGTGAATGAAGCAATAGATACTGTTTCTTCTGTTGGTTGTCAATCTGATTCAAGATAAAAGGCAAATACTTCGATAAATTTCCAACAGCAATGTTTCCGAGAGCATATGACGCTGCAGATTTGATCTCCTCAAAAGGTGATTGAAATGACTCAATGACAATATTCTCAATTTGAGCATGATTGCTGAGGTCCTTCCTTCTTCCAATTTCACCCAAACATAACAAGGCCATGTGCTGTTTAGCCTGGTAAACAAAGATAGGCAGTCAGCAGAATATAAGGAGAATGATGGAGATCATATTTGAGTTATCTGAATTCATGCAATTAATAAATAACTAATACTTCAATGGTAATTTTCATGGATCAGAATCAAACAAGCACTTCAACAGTTACCAAGGACTTTCAGACTATACAATTTAGGGTGATCCTATCAAATTGAAACAAATAAAGCATGATCTCTCCAATTCAGCATAGTCATTTTTCAAAATTGTCAAAGGCATAGGAAACTAGTTAAGAGAGAATGTAGTATCCTATTTCACAACGCTATAGAGTTATAACATTACCTACATATAAAATATGTTGATATATGAAAATCTATATGACTAACTTAAAAGGATCACCAAGATATGGCATGTACTATACCAAAGGGTAGAAGTACTACATAAAAGTGAAACAGTACATAAGTTAAACAACACATCTGTCATCAAGAATGCGCCTTACAGAATTAGTAGCGCTGTCATCTTTTAAAATGCCTTTAAGCATTTCAATAGTTGAGGCACACTTCTGATCCCCAGCTGCTAAGCACAACACAGCAACACACTGTGCAATGGAAGACAATGCTTGTTTGGCAAGTCCACCTGACTGCGATGGTTTAGCAGTAGAAATAAGAGAATCCAACAAAGTGTCAAAGCTTGTATTTGCAGACTGGACCAGTGAAGCAAAAAATCTCTGCAGTGCCTGTGGCAGTAACATCCCATGTTAGTGTCAACATGGAACTTAGAAGAAATCAAATATATAAATGAAAAAAAATACCTGTAGTGCCTGCCCTTGCAAGAGAGCACTCCTGATCAAAATAAGGGCCTGGGGCAAAACCTTGTACCTCACTGCAAGACCAACATTTTGGATGGATTTTCTATCAACCATGACCGTGCAACAAAGTTCCAGCGCAAGAGCAGTCATGTGCAAATCCATGTCACTGCCACAGTAAATCAGGTCAGCACCAGTTGTCATGGTAGCCAGAAAATGCAGGATTGATGAATAACAACAAACCTAATGAGCGTAGAAAGTTCAGCAATAATAGTTTCGTAAGAAGAGGATCCAATTTGACCACCATACGCAACAACAAGAGAATTTAGTGTTCCCAATGTAGCCTGCCTTAGAGCTCTGTTTGCCTGTTGAAATAAATGTGCATCAAATAAAACTTAGCGAACAAGTTTCATAACTGTTATTTAAAAAGGTTTCCCATGAATCGTGACAGAAAACAAAGTAAACACTGGGTATACCTTCCGAAGGAAAGCCGTGAGCTCAGAAATGACATGGTCTAGGACACACGAAAGATCAATGCGAAGAGGTGATTTAGCAATAACTGCAAACGCCTGTAAAGGGGGAAAACATTTTATGTACTGAGCAGATCAACAAAACATATAGGCACTCAATTGAAAAAATCAGGCAAATATAGAAAAAAAACTTCTAATTTCAAATGTAGGCATTAAGCAAGTGATAATAGGTTATATCATTAAAATTCTGAGGACATGATCTGAGCAAATAGATTGGTAAAATACGTTTCAACTAAGTTTGCATCACAATGGACCAACTACAACACAATTTCTCTTTCAGGCAATCTAGCGAGATGTGAAACCAGCACTAATCAAAACACTCGTGGTTCCTTTAACATCATTGACCAGAATATTGAGATACGCTTGGGGGTGTGGGTTTAGTTAACTATTCTTTCCTACTAAAATCTTCAAACTGAGACTAAAACAAAATTGTGTTCCATAAAACAAGTAAAGTAAGACTAAAACATAATTGTGTTAAAGAAAACAAGTAGTGCTCATAAGTAATGAATCAATAAGGACATTAGCAATGCTATCAGTCAGTAAAGGTGCAGTCAGTAGCTTACCTTGACTGCTGTAAGTCTAGTTATTTCATTACCCATTCTATCAACAAGAATGGGAAGGCATGCCGGCAGTTCCCTTTGGAGATCATCACCAAACGTGGATACCACAAGGCTCATGCAAGATATGGCACACTCTTTAACTTCCTGAAACAAATATTTCCATAAGAGACCTGAGAGAGAGAGACAGATGAGGATAGGGAGGTGTTAATTTTGCTCAACCTGATCCTGATCCTGATCCTGATTTGCCAAGCGGGCCAAGATAGCCTTATAGATTGGACCAATATATGGCCTGTAATCTAGAGTCCGTGATAAGAGACCTGAGAGAGAGAGACAGATGAGGATAGGGAGGTGTTAATTTTGCTCAACCTGATCCTGATCCTGATCCTGATTTGCCAAGCGGGCCAAGATAGCCTTATAGATTGGACCAATATATGGCCTGTAATCTAGAGTCCGTGCCTGTATCACAAACAAACAAAGGCTTCAAGAAACAGAACTTAGATTTTGTTCAGCAACATATGAAATACAAGATTGACCTCAGAATTTGGACGAAGTACACGAACTAGCTCTTCGCAGACTCTTAAAGCCTCAGCAGTGACCTTGTCATATCTGTCTCCAATAGCAGACAATATTGGGCCAGAAAGAGCCTGGAATTTCACTACGATCAATACAATGATGACAAATGCCATAAGTATATTTTACTGAAGATATATGTTACAGTTACCTGTATGTATGGATGAAACACAGCTGGGGAATGTGAAGCCATAACAAGCCTTGTAAATACAAGGGCTTCAATCTTCAGGTTGGAGGTAGATGACTTATCCTATGAAAAAGAAAACAAGTTAGCAACAAGTAGAAGTCCTGCACATAATATTTTTAGCAAAATGGGAATCACCAACATTCAAAGCCTTCTCAATCCCAGGAACAAGTGACCCAATATGATCAGCAAGACAGTCTGGCAGTACAACAACAAGCTCCTTCAATACAGAGAATGCTCCAACCTGAAATTTTATCTAAAATCAGAACCAGGTCGATAGACATGATTTGCAGTCAAAGAGCTCACCTTTGTCTTGATTGATTTTTCACGCAACTGCCTATTGATGGATTTGACAACCTTAGGTACTTCTTGTTTCAGCAACCATCTAGGGCTGAAAAGCAAAAGGATTGCCAACATAGGCTCAGTGCTCTAAACATGGTAGAATCAACTTCAAGCATGTAAAAGTATTTCACCAATAAACTGCATAAGATGCTATAACTTGGAGAAGTTGAAAATAATGATGCAAATAAGAGCACAATAGACTTGCCTAGACTCATCAATGTCACCTTGTCCTTTTGTCATGTTACCAGTTTGGCGTAACAACTCAATAAATGTGTTAAAGATGTCCATCTAGAATCATATAGAAGCTTCATCAGATTGACAAACAGAAAGACAACTCAGAGACTGACAAATTATTGATACAAAGCAATTACCTTTACATTTTCCTCTCTTTCCCTAAACCATTCAATTAACTTTGGACAAGCCTGCATATATTTTAAAAAAGAAAAACATCAAAGTTAAATGGGGCACTCAAAGTTAAATGGGTAAAAATCATTACAGAAACACTGTCTGAAACATGGGAGAAATTTAAACATGCCATCAAACAGAACATTTTTCAGATGATCATATGTTGGTTTAACATGATTATGTCAATATACCTCCAGATACATCTTAGACAACATTTCAGGACGAGATACTATAATTGCAGATAAGCACTTTGCTGAAGCCCTCCGGACTTTCCAGCTTGCATCCTCATCATCTGTGTATTCATTTGCGCTCTCACTGGAGAAAATATCGAAAACATATTTTGATCAAATAAACAGATGCCATTTATCTATTACTGTAAGAGCATCAATTACGTACTCATCATCTTCCTCATCCTGAGCCTCATCATCAGTGTCCTCCTCCATACTATCGGTGAAATTAGGATCATAGCTTATATATTCCAATGCAAGATTTAAAATACTCTCACAATATGGAGATATATCTCTTGGACACCTCAGCATAAAACTCTCGAGGGCCTACATTATGGGAAAAACCACAGGAGTCATACAAGAGAGCACTCGTTAGTCATGTAACATTGGAAAGAAGAAAATTGTTCACCTGCAAGCTGTATTCACGGAGCTCTTCATCATTTTCTGATGCACTTGTACAATAGTTTATGAGCAAAGGAACAACTTCAGCAAGGTGTGGCCCAAAACGGTATCCAACCGAGCGACTGTACATGAAACAAATATTGAATCAAAACTTGGATTACAGCACACCAGATAAGAACCACTAAATCGCCAAAAAGTAGTAAATATCTGGATTTCAACTTGCTAGATAAATTTGAAGTGTGAACATGATCTCATCTAAGCTATTGCGAACAAATGAGTGTGCCCTGTTCCTCAAAAGAACTACTCAAGGCATACATGTACAGTTGAAAGCCAAAGTACATACCTTAGAGCGCCAATCATCTGGATATTTGTTCGGGCAATTTCAGATTTCGCACTTCTATTTTTAAGCAACTGGACAACCTCAAAAGTTGCCTTGGCTAATAAATCATCAGACAGACATGCAGCAAGTGATGCTGAAGAAAAATAGCATGTTAACAGTCAGTGTAAACACCTTTACAAACTCAAGTCACCCAAAAAACAACATATAATAGCACAGCACATCAGTTCGACTTACCAATGCAAGAAATAGACTTTTTCCTAACACTTGCTTGGTTAGAGCTCAACTGGGATAACAAGGCAGTCAGCATGCAATCATGATCTTTTGTGATCAAGTTGCCAAATCTATGAAGTACATCCCCCAATATATCAAGGCACTCGCATTTCACTTCCGCACTTTTTCCCTGTCAACAGAAGAAGAGTTATCAAACCTACCCAAGACATCCCATAGTATAACAAAACCAGTTATATGCTACTAAGCCCCAAAATCCGTATATTGGTGCTACTAAGCCCCAAAATCCGTATATTGGTTTATCTATTATAGGCAGGTGTTAAACATGATGTGCTGGCAAAGGCAAGTAATTCAATAAACCGCTCTTGTTTTTTTTAAGGTAAATACGTAAAGGTGAAAGCTGTTCTTATAGTTATGTGGATAGCTAGACATTGCCAGATTTGCAGCTAAAATCTGTCTTGTGTTAGGAAGGATATCACAGTTTCCTAATTAATTTATCCAAATAAAAGATTGCTCGTGGTTTACCATTTGCATTGTATTTGCTGCAGTAGCTAAAATTGCGGTTTGAAATTTATGTGGCTAGAAAAATCTAGCAATATTGACTGGTCTGGAAAACTATCCAACTTTCTGCAATAGCGAAAGGTACTGTACTATGGCACTTACTATCATGGCTCTCAAACTAAAAACAAATGTTAAAACACACTTTCTTTTTGGCTCTCTGTGCTGCTAATGTAATTCTGAAGCTGTGAAGCCAGCATATAATGACTTCAATTGAATATGGCAAGCAAACATGGCTGAAAACCTAACCAGACTGGATGAATAGGGAGGTAAAAATAAATACATAGTTACAAGGTTTGTAAATGTGTTCTTTGGTATTACACCTCACAAAAGTAGAATGCACCATCAGAAACGCGGTAAACTTAATTAGCAGGCTGAAACTTTCAATTGTAACGGCAAATACAAACTACATGGTACGAATGGCGCACGCCGCAAGATTAATATGGAAGCATGTTTTACCACAATTAGGAGACGAATTAAGAACTTACAGCAGTGGCGCCCTTGATTAGCTGTGGGGCAAGAGACACCAAAATCTTTTCAGCAAGTGATGTTGTCGTAACTTCCACAATGATTGTCTTCAGAGCAATACTAGCAGTGTCTCGATGTTGGTCCTTTCCATTGAGTAACTTATCACAAAGAATGTTGGTCATCTCCACCACACTATCCTCACCAACCTTCTTGACAAGTGGAGCCAAGCTAACCAAGAGAAGTAATAATACAGATTAACATAGCAAACCATGAAGTGCAGAACACCGGAATGTGGAAAACATAACAGAACAATTGGGTATCAAATTGCTATACTAAATGTGCTTCAATGGATGCAATAATTGAGACATGAAGATGCAGTGAAAAAAAACAGCAGTTAGAGAGATACAGAAAAAAATAACAACTACTGTAATAATCAATGTCCTATATTAGTCCATAAAATTGAATGAGGCAGTGCAAATCCTTAACAATAGCAACTGCACCTAACATAAATTACAAAAGTAGCGAGATCCAAATTACAGCGAATTCTTGCAGGAAGGAGCGGATGATCACCATTAACAAAACAAAATGCTAATAAGACGATACCGCTCTCAATAAAGGGAGAAAGCACTTAATGCATACCATTTAACAGCTAAACCAGAGACATCTCCTGAAGCATCTTCCAGTTGTTGAAGAACGGTAGTAGTCAACTTTGGCTCGATGTCTTGGTCAGCTTTGAAGCCCTCTTTGTTCAATTCGCTAAGCAAATCTGAAGTTGCCATATATCTGTAGTCCTTATCTTTCCCTGTCATCTGAAAGCAAATTTTACACGACGATGTTAAAATCAAATCATAGATAAATAAAGAGCAAAATTCAGGTATACAGTTCACATGCAGATCAGTGAAACCCATACCTTCTCCAAGATGGTGGTTATGTTCATGTTTGCCATTTTAGCTAAACCGTATCCAAAAGTCCTTTTCCACGGAACTAATCACTGTTGCCCTGGTGGAAATAATAAAAATCAAGTATAATGAGATTAAGTTCCATTACTGACAAGGTAAACAACACACATTGTACACATTGTTGAGTATTTGCTTGCTGACACAGATGCAAAACTCATCTACTGCAAAACTCCAGCTCACGATCACAGTGACAATCCCCAGTACCTCCCTCCTTTAAAAAGGAGGAGGTGGGCGTGATGGTGTGGTGTGCTCTATTCTGCGCCACTTCGGGAAACAAAAGATCCTGCTCTCTGCTAGATCTACGGTAACATACAGAATTGGAAATATACAGGTATAATGAAACGAAAACAGATTGAACTATCAAACTGCAATATTCTGCTGAAGCTACATAAATGACACAAATAGTTAAGTCATGTCATGTATATCACAAAATTTGTTCTTCAAACGTCCCAAATCCTGGATTTTGGTGCAAAAAAAATTTATACTGACATGCTCCATATCAAAATAAACTTTACATTTGACATGAGCTATATGCTACATATGAGGGGAAAAATGCAAGATGGAAATCCGTTCTCTATGTAATCTGGAAAATCCTGTACAATTCATTTCTTAATGAAATTCAGGTGGGGGAAACTGAGACTTAAGTTCCAAATATGTTACCTATCAGGTGCCCTTAGTCAGGATGTGCGCAAGCGCAACCAGCGTGAACTGAGTAGTCGGAGATAGGTGGCGGAGAGGCGCCGCCGGCGGATGTGCTCGGGTCGCGGGGTCGGCAGCGGATGCCGAAGGGGCCCGGCACTGCAAAGAGGGCGCTGACGAGGATGGAAGGGTGGCGGTGGTCGCGGGCGGGCGGCGGCTAGGGCTTGGAGTTGCTCGCTGTATTTTCTGCCGTCACGGCCCTGACGCCGATGGGGGATTGAGGGGTTTTGGGATCGAAGGGGTGGCTTCTACTAGTAGGCTTGGCAAGGTGGGCGGTTGGGCTTTTGGGAATTGGGCAGCCTTGGATGGGATATGGTTTCCTATCTTTTCCTTTCCTTTCCTTTTATTTTCTTCTCTTTTCTTTTCCTTTTTTTTTAAAAATGGTTCGGGGATTTGAAAATATAGTGTGAGTGTGAGCTATAATCAACAAAGGTATTTTTAGTGGTAGACGGCGTACTCAGCAACAGCAACGTGTCTGTGGTGACTTCGTTAATCTCATAATGTGTCGGTCCAGTTTCCCGGGTGCTCGTTGTGCATGTGTACGATCATAGGGTGAGTATGCGCGCTTTCATGAGCATATGCATTTACACTGTTTTTCTGAAAAAAAATACATAAGTTTTTATTATGTCTTTGTCTTATCTTTCACTTCAAAATAATTCATACGGTTAAATCAGTTGTAATCACATCTACATATAATTTTAAAATAGTGTGACGTAGATGGTAGGAGTAGTGATTTATATTATATGCAACCAAGCTAGATGTTTTTTTAACCCAAAGCTTCATACCGATGCTAAGTTCAGGCCTTATGATTTGATGTTGATTACATCTAGGCATGAATGTATAGTGTTACAGTAAGGGCAGTCCCAACCCATAACACTAGATATGGTTTCCATAAACTCTACATCATTAAGAAACTAATACTAGACACTACTCTTCCAATGCAAACACCACTATTCCATACTTTAATTTAATGCTACTTATCTCATATGATGTCTTGGATGTTGTGTAGAAACCATGTCTCATGCAAGACATGGTTTCCTTCTCTTTCCTCATTTATTCACTTGTCACATCATTTTTTTGTCCTAGGTGGCAACTTATTTAATGCTATGGATACCATCCTAGTCATTGGGTTGGGAAGGCATTGTTGTCTTTCTGCAGCTTTTAAATTTGAGTTAGAATTAGTGAACGTGTTGCCAGATCGTCAAATAAAACCGTGGTATCTCGTGTAACTAGATGTGTAAATACTACTATGGCCATATCCTACTAAAATAGCAATTAAATTGGTCATGTAGACGGTCAGAGCTAGTTCGTCTCTGTAAGACTATCTCCAACAGGCTAGGCATAGCGACACCCAAACCCAAAATGCGTGCTCCAGGCTACTGTAGCGGAAAAAAACAGGGTCCAACAGAGTACCCATACTAAGGACCTATTTTGGGTGCTAGCCGAGGCGGAACCCAAATATGAGCGCCCTCTCTCCTCGACCGAAACACCTGGCGCAACTGTTTCGCGGGAGGTGGAGAGAAGAGGAAAGCGCACCTGGCCCCGGCGATAGGGAAAGCTCCGCCGCCGACGAGATCTGCTCTGAGCTAGGCTTCGCAGGTATGGATCTCTCTCCAACCCACCCTCCTTCATCCCCGGTCCCATCTCTCCTCTCTCTGGACATGGATTTGGCCGCGGCCGCTCGCACCCTGGCCAAGGGCGCATCGCGCCGCATGCTGTGCCTAGCCCCGGCGACGCCGCTCAAATTTTTGTTGACCGCACCTTCCCCAGCATGTTTGTGCCATGTTTAATTGAATCTCTGTTGTAATAGGATGATGGATAAAAGTATTGGTGGCTCAAGTGCTCGCGCTGGCGAATCTGAAGAAATATTTGGGACAGATCAGTGGGCTTTTGGTTTTTCTGCCGCTTTGCATTCTTTTGATGTTCCTCCGAACCCCCAGGTTTATTGCAGCCATGCATATGATGATTTTCTTTATTTACATATCAATACATCGATGATTAACAGTCCTTTTCATCACTAGTTCAACATGCATGGCTCGTCCCAAATGTCATGCCCACCTATAAATGAGCAACCTAGCCAGGGGTTCTCCATTGACAACAACATTGGCTCTGAGGACCCTCCATCATTGAAATCATAGAGGGCTATAAAGAAGAAGAAGGTGTCCAGGAGAGGAACTGCATTCACCAAAGAGGAGGACATGGTGGTGTGTTCGGCATTTCTGAATATTAGCAAAGACCCTATTACAGGTAATCATTTGCAACATCTTTTATGAATTCTTTGATGCCCAAATAACATGGTGGCATAACATGCAGGTGTGAATCAAACTTCAGGTGGTTATTACAAGAGGATGCATGATTATTTCAATGAGCACAAACCTGAAGGGTCCAACCGTAGCCAGATTGCTATTCAGCACAGGTGGGCATTGATTCAGAAAGCGATAAACAAGTTCTGTGGGCACAAAGCAGCTGTTGATAGGCTAAATGAGAGCGGAAAAAATGAGCAGGATCGGGTATACTTTCACTCATATTATCCTCCATCTATCTAATTTACATATGGTTACTTTCTAACCGGTTTAATCTATATTTTTTTTATAGAAGGTTTAATCTATATTCATATTTGCAGATAGATGATGCTGTACAAATGTACGAGAAGACAGAACCTTTTACCTTCATGCATTGTTGGAAACTACTTCGCAACGAGGCCAAATGGAACAATAAGTTTCTTGAGCTAAACAACTCTACATCACCTGATCGAATGGAACCTCCTTCAACTCAAGGCCATACTGTAGCCGGCCATGCAGAATCTGGGAATGAGAATATAGACACAGCACGGCCTGAGGGTAGGGATAGTGCGAAGAGGCGTAGATCGAAGAGCTATGCAGAGACATCATCATCTAGTACCGCAGTTGAAGTCCTCCAGCGGTTGCAGGAGAAATCAGAGAAGACCGAACTGAAGCAAGACCAGCAGATGGTTGAAATCCTTAGTAGGAAGGACGAAAAAATTAAAATTCAGAGGGATCTTTTCAACCTTCAGAAGAAGCATATGAAGATGAGTGTGAAGCAGCACAAGAAGGAAAATGAGATTAGGGAGAAGCAGACTGAGGCTCAACTGATGTCAGCTGAGTCTAGTATTATGTCCATTGACATTGAGAAGGTCCCCCTTTATCTGAAGAACTATTATCTAGGCATGCAACGACAAATCATGGAGCGCAGAGGATTCAGTAGTCCCTTGAACAACGGAGACTAAGGAGCGTGTGTGTTGAATATATGTCCAACTTGGTTCGCTTGAGTTAAACTTTTCTATTGTGTGCAACTTTGTACTATTATCTATTGGAGTGATGTGTGTCTGTTCATGTAGTGACTATTATCTATTGGAGTGATGTGTGTCTGTTCATGTAGTGACAATTGTTCATTTCAGCAACAAAATGTCATATATTTCTTATCAACAACAAAATGTCATATATTTCTTACCAACAGGCAACAAAATATCTTTCAGCCACTATAGTTCATGTGAGCAGTCAACAAAATACAAAGGTCTTATGAGTAGGCAGCAAAAAAACTAAGCCTACAACTAAAGATTAGTTCCTGTGATTTGCAGCAAAGGGACCAGAGCATTGGCCATATAGCATCCACATGTGTTCCATCAGGTCATTTTGAAGCAATGCTGCTGTCTCTCTGTCCTGAATGATGTTTTGAGCATCAACAAGTTTCTCAATTGCCGGGATTTCCCTATCCTGGTTAATAGGTGGGTCGGACACTCCAGGCCATTCTGATGGATGGACAGTAGGTAGCTGAACCCCACGCTCATCTTCAACTACCATGTTGTGAAGTATGACACAAGCACGCATGATGGAATTAAGTACTTTTGGACTCCATAAACGAGCTGGCCTATGCAAGATTTTCCACTTAGCTGCAGGACACCGAAAGCTCTCTCCACATCCTTTCTACACGACTCCTGTTGCTCTGAAAATACCTTTTGTTTGTTGCTAACTGGCAAAGCAATGCTTTTCACTAGTGTAGCCCAATCGGGATAGATGCCATCTGCTAGGTAGTATCCAAGGGAATAGATGTTGTCATTGACATGGAACTCAACAGAGGGTGCCCTCCCGTTAGCCACATCATCAAAAACATTGGAACGATGCAAAACGTTAATGTCATTGTGAGACCCTGGTAAACCAAAGTAAGCATGCCAAATCCTAAGATCCTCGGTCGCCACTGCCTCAAGTATTAGAGTTGGCTTGCCTTTGTGCCCTCTGTACATGCCTTGCCAACCAGTCGGGCAGCTAGACCATTCCCAGTGCATGCAATCAATGCTACCTATCATTCCTGGAAAACCTCTGGCCAAATTGATGCTTAATATGTGCTCTATCTCCTCACTCCTGGGAGGACGAAGAAATTCTTTGCCAAACACCTTGATCACAGTCATAACAAATTCCTTCAGGGTCTTCAGGACAGTACTTTCTCCCATTTTCAAATGATCATCCAACTCATCAGCCGGTCCACCATATGCTAGCATCTTTAGAGCCACCGTGCACTTGTGAAGAGCAGAGAATCCTAACTGCCCAGCAGCATTTCTCCTCTGTGTGAAGAACCTGTTCTTGGCTGTGACCTCATCCACTATCCGAAGGAACAATTCCCGTCTCATGCGAAACCTACAACCCAAAATTACAGTTGTTTATCAAATTAATTCAATATATCTGCAAGAATAGTGAGCAATATACAATTGATCATGAAAATGTTGGCATTTCCTTCAACACAAATATGTCATGAAAATGGAAACTGGGCCAAAGATTCTACCTCCTCCTGAAATGTTCTTCATTGTACAGTGGACGTTCAACGAAGTAGTCCTGATTCAATTGCCAGTCTGCTGCAATTCGATCACGCTTGTAAGTCTTGTGACCAGGGACTGAACCTCCCCAAGGGCGTTTTCGTGGCGTCTGGGTGAGGATGACCACTGCGGCCATGATCTCATCGTCCTCGGGGTATGCTGCGGCTGTCCCGAACGTTGACATTTTGACGTAACTCCAAGCCATGGCCACCACAACGGAAGTGCAGGTCTAAAGCCAAGCCAATTTAGGGACAAATTAGCCACAAATTAAAAGGGAATGTGACATCGAACAAGCAAATGCTAGAAATCAGATTACCTGTGTTCTGATTGACTCTGCTGCGCCAACGTTCGGCCTTGTCCGAACGGTCGCTCGCCGGCGGCTACCTCGCTGCCACTGAGACTCCCTTCTCACATGCAGCCGGGGCGGCAAAACAATCCCGCCATCGAGCCAACCCCGCAGTCCCGCGCCCCGCGCCCGGTATATCTCGCACGACACCCTCCGTTTCCCGCGTAAAAATTTCATCGCGGGCCCGCGAAGGAAACTGTCCGCATTGCAGGGTTTCCTTTTGTGTTCGCTGTTGGAGAAGGCAAGAAATAGGTGCATGACCCTTTTGCCGCAGGCGACGCATACCGTCCAATGGGTCTCCTGTCAAAGGTATTATTGTTGGAGATAGTCTAACTCTCAATTGACGGTTGGTGCCAGTTGTTATCGTGACTTTGTTCCTTTTGCTTATGTGGGTATGTACAACCATACGAAGGCATACAATAAGTTATGAAAAATCAAGCTGCAGTATGGATTGATTTTGCTATCCTACTATGTCCATAAGTCATACGTGAAAATTTCCGATTGAATTTGTTTTAAGATTAATGTCAACGTGAAAGGGTTTTGCTATCCTACCCTGGACAAAAATTAGACGGGGAGTCTGTTTTGTTTTTTCATGCTAGTAGGCTAGTAGCATATGGAGTGAAAAAAGAAAGGGGATTTTTAGTTTATCTTCGGATGGATATAGGCCATCCGTTTATTTTTGATCCACTGGATCACGTTTATTTATACTACACCATGTAGTATGGACAGCAGAAATTGTATAGGGTTAAACCTGGAAAAAATATCCCACGCAGTAAAGTAAATTTGCGAGCTTCATTGACAAAAACGACTGAAATTTAGCAACTAACTCCTAGTCACCTCACTGCAAGTGGGCCAGCCCTAGGGCATGCAGGTTGAAGATGCATATGCAGCCGATCCTATTTTTTGGCTTCTGTTTATTGTTTGCCTCATCAAGAGAAGCACAAACAAATTTCTAAAAGATAAATATTGGAAATTTGATCAAAATGAGGCCTCTAACAGATTCCCAAATTTTATCCACACCTAAAATCGGTGCGCGGTCTTTTACCCGTCCACGTCAATTTATTTTGGATCTATAGAAATATGGCGACAGATTTTTAGTTAAAATCTAATATAATTACATATGTAAATCACTGTAATTTCATATCTAATTTAAGAACTTATATTATACTAATTATTTTTTTCATGCAAAATATAGCGATATATTTATAGCGAATCCGTTTATTTTCTGGTGGCGCCAAATCTTTTTTTTTTTAGGCAAAGCCAATCTTTTTTTTTCGCCCGCGTCTTTTTCCCCACTCTCGCGCCGTCGTCTTCTTTCTCTCGCTAACTACGAAGTCCACCCGAAGAAGTCGCCGCGCGCCGTCTCCCTCCTCCGTGCAGGCCCTCGCCTCCCCTCGGCCGGGCCAAGGGCGCAGCTTCCCTCCGCCCGGATCGGCACGGTGGCCCTCAACCCCGTGCGGCGGAGTCCCCGTCGATGTAGGGCGTCGCCGGCCGGTCCTCCGTCCAGGGCAGCGCCGGCCACCTCAGCTATCCATTGTCTTCCGAATCCAGGGCCAAAGGTTCTGTTTGCTTCCCCTCAATCCAAGATCTATTCCTCCCCGACGTGAACGTCGCCGTTTCCCCTTTTGCCAAGGTGAGCATATACTGTGTTAATTTGGTGGTGGTAGCACTTGGTTGAAGCAACTGCTAGAAATGCTTGTCCGGTACATGTGTGCACGAAGATTGTGTTTTGTTCAGTTTGAGGTTCAATTACAATTATAGATAGGGTAGCCTTGAAATTGAAGTTAAATGCTACTAGTAGTTGAATTAGTTGAATAGAAGAAAACCATAGAAATCAACATATGCAGATGAATCTGTTTTAGGTTTTTAGTTACCTGGATAGAGACTTTCAGTTTTGTTTCTTTTGGTTCAAAATTGTGGAACTTTAGGAGCCTATCATGTTTTGATCTGTTCATTACCATGTATGTGATTTATATCGTGGAATGTGATGGCTTGGCGGTATAGTTTCAGTAATCTGAAAATCAATTCACTGTACAGAATAAGAGTGCTCCAACTTCAGCCTCAACTTTTTATATTCACATTTATAATTTTAAGTACTAGTATATTTATACATAGAAAGTTTATGTTGTTCCTCTGAGATTTGATGGGTCAGAGTAAAAATTCAGTTCTATGATTCTTGGACAGTTCAGTGTGAAGTCTAATTCTTTTTCAGTTCAGTGTGAGAACATGGTAATGTGCTTTTTAGCATGGAGGATGATGGCTTGTCATTATAGTTTCAGTTCTATGAAAATCAATTCACTATAAAGAATTGTCTGTAGCTGCTTATGTGTACATCTAGCAAGCCCATCTGCGTGCGTGGAAAGAAACTCGCTGCCCACCGTAAAAAAAAATCGATGCAACAAACCAACCATTCATCCCACCTTGCTGCTACGTGGCCAACCAACTAATTTTTAGGATCTGATTAGTGGATTTTGAGCCGCCCAATTCTTTTTGGAATGGTCCCAATCCATAGTTTTTGGGAGCTAATTTTTAGGGAATGTGTTTTAAAACATTTATTTTGAGTTGAAGAGCCATAATAGAAAGTGCCATAGTACATTACATTTTTTTTTCATTGAAAGATCATGTACATTTTCATGACTCGAAAGTTTACTCTTTTTTCAGTACTGAAGTCTGAAGATCTGTTTCATCCACCCACCTATTTTTTTTTCTAATAATGGAACGGGTAATGGAATGTGATTACCCGGCTTCAAAGAAGAACAAAGTGGTTCATCCAATGGATTGCGAGATGAAGGAAGAGCCAACCAATGCAGCAAGCATGAATCAGCATTCTCTCTGGAGTCAGTGGCAGCTCCTGGATTCCATCCTCCCAACTGGCGGGTTCGCGCATTCGTATGGCCTTGAGGCCGCAATGCAATCCCGCATGGTGAACAACCCAGAGGAGTTGAGGTCATTTGTTGTCCAGGTCTTGGAGAACACTGGCAGCCTGTTGCTTCCATTTGTGTTCTGCGCTAACAAGTCTCCTGATGCCGCAACGTGGGTGAAGCTCGATCAGTTGCTGGAAGCTATGTTGACGAATGAAGTTAGCAGGAAGGCCTCGATGTCGCAAGGCTCGGCTCTTCTGAGAGTTGCTGCTTCTGTATTCACTGAGATTCAGTCGCTGCAGGATCTTCGACAAACATTCCTTGGTTCCAAGATTGTGTCGTTTCACCATGCACCGATATTTGGGTTGATATGCGGGCTGGTTGGATTCGACAGCGAGACAACGCAGCGTGCCTACATGTTCGTCACAATGAGGGACGTGATCTCTGCTGCGACGAGGCTCAATTTGATCGGGCCGCTAGCTGCTTCGGTTCTGCAGCACCAGGTTGCGGCAGATGCTGAAAGGATGGTGCAGAAGTGGAAGGATCGCGGTGTCGAAGAAGCAACGCAGACATCACCTCTGCTTGATGCGTTGCAGGGTTGCCATGCTTACATGTTCTCTAGGCTGTTTTGCTCCTGACAAGGAGGTGTGCTTCATCTCCCTGTTTCTTTCTTTTTTATACATAATCCCCTCGATGTGTTTGCAGAGTTGCCATGCTTACATGTTCCATAGGCTGTTTCTGTACATTTGTTTTGAATGGATTCACCTCAATAACCATGTCAATTTTATGACACAAACACTTCAATTTTACTGTGTGACACTTCCATAATGTTTTGAAATGTGATTAGTGCAGTGCAATGCAATTGAGTGATGAAATAAAATTCAGATGAGTGATGTCTTACATGATGAGCAGTTCACTCAAACCAGTGGCGCATTTTTTCCCTTTTAACATATAGGAGTTCTTTGAGATCTGACAAGCCCATTTTCTTGCCATTTAAGGCCACGAAACAAGATGATCATGTCATACACTGAACTATTGACCTTACTCTGTTCATCCCCTGTCTCTTGCAGGTTGCTAACTGCAATTCGCTGTAACTCAGCCCACGGTTTACACTTTTACCCTGGACGGTTGGAGGCAGCAGAGGACCACTGCATTCTGTTAAATAAAAAGACACCAGAAGATCACAAGCATCACAAGGACAGATTCTCTTGGTTGATTCTTATTTTATTTCCAAGCAAGATTGTACATCAGCAATGCCAACAGTAGGTTACATTCTTTCTCCAGGTTGATTATTATTTTATTTCCAAGCAAGATTGTACAGCAGCAATGCCAACAGTAGGTTACATTCTTGTATGTGATCCATGTCTATTATCTATTACAGTGATTGTACCATCATTTGTCTTCAGCTTCGACAAATTACAACATCAACTTGCATGGCACATATCACAAAGCACATCGTTTTCTTTTGCTCCATAATACAAATACAGTGGTTACATCTGTTTGCTCCAGGCCTCCAGTTCCTACCTAGGATCCTTGAACTGTAGGGGTTTGCTTGGCTTCAAGGGACTTCTCATACTCCTCAATGGACTTGAACAGCTCTGAGAAGTTGCCCTTCCCAAACCCGCCGCAGCCGCCCTTCTGGTACTCCTGCCCACTCTCATCCTTCTCCATGCACCCAATCCTTTGTATCATCTCCAAGAAAAAGGTTGGCCTGAGTGAAATGGATGATCCAGTTAGATTTGGAGTCTCAGAGAGGACATAACAATAGCAAAGATGCAGCAGAAATTAGAATACTGACTGAATCTTAAAGACTACTAAGCTTGAACACAATTACAACCTCCTGAACCTAAAGTTTACTATTGAGTTGTTCCCAGCAGCCTTGCTGGTTAATGCTGATGGAGTTGCCATAAGATTCTTTCTTTCTTTCGTAAAAAAGGAATCCATGGACCTTAGATGTAGTAATACTCACTAATTAATTATAACATGCCGGCAAAAAGGAACTGGGATATGCTTGCAAGAAGGCATAAACAGACACACATTGGCTTTTCATTTTTTTTTCCTATGCACATTCAGCTTTATTCCTTTTCTAGTGTCACAATCTTCAGAAAGGCACATCATGGATTCATGGAGACACAAAAAGAGTATCCATGGAGTATCACAGAACTCACTATCATATGTTATATTATTAAAGCATTCTGGACTAATTTCATAATGCTAATCGATGCAATGTGCTAACAAATAACTGCAAATCTGAATTGATAAGCCATTTTCATCATGAAAGAGGTGAGAATTTTACCTGTCTCCTACTGGCTTGGTGAAGATCTGGAGCAACACCCCCTGGTCATCCCTGTCCACAAGCACCCCGAGCTCCTGGCACTCGTTGATCTGCTCCTCCGAGAGCACGTCCCCGGCGCGCCGCCGCACGCCGTCGTAGTAGTTGGGCGGCGGCGGCGCCAAGAACTCGAAGCCGCCCATGGCGGAGCGCGCCCGCATCTCCCTCAGCGTCCCGAGCACGTCGTCGCTGGCCAGCGCGATGTGCTGCACCCCCGGGCCGCCGTGGTGGTCCAGGTACGTCTGTATCTGGCTCCGCCGCTTGGTGCCGTGCACCGGCTCGTTGAGCGGCAGCAGCACGGTCTCCGCGTTGTTGGCGAGCACCACCGAGTTGAGGCCGCTCTCGGCGGTGCCCACGTCCTCGGCGGTGAACTCGGCGAACTCGTGGAACCCGGTGAACCCGGAGATGTACGCGGCTACCGGAGCGAGCTCCGGCACGTTGCCGACGACGTGGTCGAACCGGCGGAGGCCGTAGTCCACGGCGCCCGGATTGCTGACGCCGTCGAAACCCGGGAGGAAAGGCGCGTCGGCGCCGTCCGGGTGGCTGACGAAGCGGAGCACGACGTCGCCGTAGAGCTCCACCTCCGCGAGGCCGAAGCCGCCGCCGAGGTCGGCGGGCTGGAACGCCTGGGGCGCGCACGGCCGCGACGCTGGCCCGGAAGGCGTCGGCCGCGTCGGCGACGCGCAGCGCCACGGCGCGCACCGCGAGGCCGTGGTCCGCGGCGAACCTCCGCGCGCGCGCCCGGGGGAAGGAAGGGATGGAGGCGGTGGTGGCCGCGTCCGCGCCGACGCCGTGGTCGCCGCCGTAGGGGGCGGTGAAGAGGAACGCGACGGAGGCGGAGCGGAGGAGGAGGGGGCGTGCGCGAGTTCCCCGTGGAGAGGTCGGACCTGGCGGCGAGCGGCGCGCCAGGGCGAAGGCGAACCGGCCCGCGGCGGACGCGGCGTCGGCGCACCAGAGCTCGACGTGGTGGAACGCGAGCGCCTGGAACCGGTCGCTCCGCGGGTTGGCGCGGACGAAGCGGCGGTGCCCGACGAGGCGGAACCCCGCGTGCTCCCCCGCCGCAGCGGCAGCCGGCCGAGACGGCGCCGGTGGTGGCGGTGGGGGTGGGAGTGGGAGGCATGGCGCGGCGCGGCGTGGCGTGGCGTGGCGCGTCGTGGGGTGTGGGGGAGTGGATGACAGTGGCGGCGTGGGGGGAGGAGTTGGTGGTGGGGGGTTAAATAAAGGGAGGAGATGGCGCCACGTGGACGCTGGGTCTAGTGGTTGCGGACGGGATTTGTCCTCTGGTGCTGGTTGCCTTGGCTGCTGGTGAATTTGTGAAGCTGATGAGTTTGTTACTTTTTCGTTTTTTGAGAAAAGTTGGTGACTGTTCTGATTTTTAGAGGGAAGGGGAAACAAATTTTGTGGTAACTTGGAGTAAAGCTCTTGTTTTTACTAGGTGATTATATGTTCAATCATTTGTTTTATTTTAAAAACATGTGTAAACATAAGAAAATATAAGTCATATTTAAAAGTGTTTTTAATGATAAACCAAGTAAAAAAATAAAAGATAATTATATTCCTTAATTAGATGAATGATAAATATATATTTTTAAAAATTGATAGTGTTATCTATTAAGAATCGGGGAGAGTAGTAATGGAGGATTTTCTTATTGCAAATGGATGGATGGTAGTGTTTTTCACATCACTTCTCTAAAACGTTTTGTGCCATATATTACCTCGGTCTCGATAGACATATGAAAAGCGGTAGAATGAGCTGTCTCAAACAGTCAAAATCTCAATTGAAGATATCTCTACTGCTTCCTTTGCCTAAAAGCATTTGATATTGGATTTTGATTTAGTGTGACGTTAGCCATTATTTTGTATTAAAATAAGTTTATGAGGCCTTGAAAGTATTTGCAAAGACAAATGAACACAACATTTTTTCATGATTTCGATGTAAATATTTTGATAGTCGTTGGCCGTCTAAGTTTCAAAAGATTTTACGTAAAACATCAAGTGTTTATTACCGCTAAGCAGGGTTTATACTTTGTTGACTGACCATCGATAATCACCTTCGGCAAAATCGTCAGTAACCGTCTGGTTATCGTGATTGCTCTTCTTCTTCTTCTTCTTCTTTCTCGAATTTGAAACAGCGTGTTTTTTTAGGGATGGAACCATTCCGTTCAGCAGCATGTTTTCTAAACTTCTAAACAATACCATTTTCATAAAAAGAAATTATATACATTTTTTATATGACCGTTTTAAATATATTATCATCAACTATTCGTGAAAAAAAAAGAACACACTCTGTAGGGCTCAGAATATGATAGAAAACGATATGTCCCGTAGCAGAACATCATCTTGGCAAGTACTCCCTCCGTTTCGAAATGTTTGACACCGTTGACTTTTTAGCACATGTTTGACCGTTCGTCTTATTCAAAAACTTTTGTGAAATATGTAAAATTATATGTCTACATCAAAATATATTTAACAGTGAATTAAATGATAGGAAAAAAATTAATAATTACTTAAATTTTTTGAATAAGACGAACGGTCAAACATATGCTAAAAAGTCAACGGCGTCAAACATTTCGAAACAGAGGGAGTAATAAAAACCCTCATCCAAAAAGGGGGATAATAAAAACTATGGCATACTACAAAGGAGATCTGAAAGTACGAATCTCTCTTTAGCTTTTTGGATAGAAACGTTTTTGATCTCTTGATCTCGATCAGGAGCTGGATAAGCGATTGAGTCATCGCTGTGCTGCCTTGGTTTCTTGCTTGACTGTCTCTGTTCATCAGTTGAAGTAGATCTCTCGACGCCTCATCATCCATTTCTGAAACCCTTGCACCATTCCTGCACGCATGTTGCTGCTGGCCGTTAGGTGTCACTGCAACCATCACCTGTCCATCACGCATATAGGCTGTGTTTAGTTGGATCTAAAGTTTGGATTTTGGTTGAAATTGGAGATGATGTGACTGAAAAGTTATGTGTATATAACAGGTTGATGTGATGGAAAATGACTGAAGTTTGGATCCAAATTTTGAATCTAAACACAGCCATATGCCCATCTAGAAACGGACAAGGAGGGCTGCAGTGTCAAATTGACTTA
>CM020179.1:5631904-5799839 GCA_009805545.1 Oryza longistaminata
CTAGCAACTTGAAAACGATGTAACCCAGGAAGCAAACAACAATGAGAGCCTGTGCAAGACCCCAGAGGGCAGCACTCAATTTGGAAGCCAATCTGGAAACTCGAGAGCAGAAGTTGAATTCAAATTGGATTTGCTATGCGGCTGGCTGCCCCTCTCGCGAGAGGGATCGAAATCGAATAGGCGTGTTGTGTTGGTTATGGCTTATGGCGAGCACAAGGTGTGTTCGTATACTACTATGTACTCAGAAGTCAAAACCTTTAGAAGCATCCAAACAAATCCATTAGTCTAGTATACAAACTACTGCAAAAGTCCTAAAACTACGTACAAGTAATCCGTACAACCATGGAATATATATACTATATGTTAATTGCACACATATGTATGCAAGAATTAATTGCAGTAAGAGCAAAATATTACAACTAGCTAGCTTCTAGGAGTACATGTATATTTCTAGGTGAGCCAGCAGCAAGGAGAAGAAATCGTCAGTTCAAGGTTAATGGCCGCCGGCGCGCGGCGGCGGCGGCTGTGTGGAACAAGCAAAAGGATGACGATGACCATGCCGCGTTGATCCGTCGTCGTTGATGATGTTAGGCGCCGGTGGCTGATCAGAAGCTCGTCGTCGTCGTCGGTGATGCTCGAGCCACCGTCTTTCGATTCTTCAGCGGCCGCCGCCGATCGACAGCGTCAGCTCGCAGCCGTCGTCGTCTCCGGCGTGCAGCGCTTGCCGCCGGTGAGGTCTCTGGTGGCTATGGCTCCCAATTCCAGCTGCTGGCACCTGCAACAAGAAAAATCAATCAATCAATCAATCAAGACACTCAAATGAGGCAATTAATTAATTAATTGATTAGCGTTCTTGATCTGTCCTAGTATTAATTAGAGCTAGAAGAAATGGTTACCGTTCTTGGTGCAAGGAAGCTGAAGCTGCTCATCTGTCGTCTCTGCTGTTCATCCAGCTGCGCCGTCGTCCCAATCGATTTGTGGGTGACAGGATGACGACGGTTAACATGCTACTGTTGTTGGAGTTCCTGTACATCTGCTCCATGCATGACGCAAATTAATTTGGTTTAATTCGATCGAAATTAAAAGAGATGATGATATTTTTTAGTGTAGTCCTGGCTATATGTTTTTAGCTACCTGAAGATGGCTTTTAACGTGCGATATACTGACTCCCTTAGCGCCCATCAGCTGCATAATTCGCTTCGGTGTTGCCTCTGTAATTCAGATGAGAACAAAAACAAAAGTTACTTCGAATTTAATTTTAGGGATTAGTACATTTTTAAATACCGACTAATACCACGGTTCAGTTTGGTTTCTCCGAATAGATGGCAGTACATTTCAAAATTTTCGATTTTGTAATGATATATACTCCCTCCAAAAAAACCTAATCGGGTTTGTCAGGTTCAAACCCAGGATTAGTTTTTTTTTTTTTTGGACGGAGGCGGTATATATCTCCAAGGGACACAAACGAAGTCTCATATTGACGTGTAATTTTTTTTTGCTCGTTCGTGAATAAAAAACAAACGAAATCTTGAAACTTATCCTTTTCCTTTTAAAGAATGAGCAATATTTATAAATGCAAAAGTGTGTATATTAAATGTACCATTTAGAAATTTAAAAAACATGTAAAAAACTGCAGTATAAGATAGTAAAGGAACTGGTCACAGTGCTAATTAAGAGATTACTAGGGGTTATTCACATTGTAGCAAATAAACCCTAACAAATTTTGACAATGCCAAAATTTTAGCAAAGTTTGACAAGAAACTAAATATATGCATATATTTAAAAACTCTACTTAGAAAAAAAGGTTTGAAATGGTATCAATCTGAACGAGTGATTGGTTTAGGCTTTATAGTTGAGGGAGATCAAATTAACATCTAAATACTGACCATGGCATCCGCCGAGGCGGCGGACGGCGTGGACGAAGCGGCGGTGCAGCTCCTCCGGCCACCGCATCCGCGGCGCCTCGCTCCGGTTGTACCGCCGGACGACGACCGGCGGCGACCCCCCGCCGCCGCCGGCGCTGCCCATTCGATCTCTTCTTCCTCTCGCTCCCATATTAGCTTCCTTCAATCTAGAACTACTAGAAGCTTAATTAGCAATGCGACGATCGATACGATCGATGAAGCTAGTACACATGCACATCAGCACACATGTATATATGCTAGTAATTCCATTAATTTTGGCCTAACCCTGGGTATATATATACAAGCAAAGCTAAGCTTCGCTTATGAAACGTACGGCCAAGTGACCACTATCTGTACGAACTCTATAATGAGTTGATAATTCATCTAAGAAGCCGTACGTCATCACTTTACTGACCTGGTCCAGTCAAAACACGCACGCCCGCATGCATGCTGAATTGCTGATAGATCGATACTAACTATGACTCTCTATGAGATATCAGATATGCTTTCTGCCTCGTAGCTTCACATGAATATACGAATAAGAAAAAGAAAAGAAAAAAAAAATAAGATAGAAGAAAAAAAAAGACAGCTTTATAGCTCATCTATTTTACTCGTGGTTATATCAGCTATAAACTTATATAGAGAGAAAATAATTAGTGTTGACTACACTAATGCGAGAGCTAACTCTACACATGCTCTAAAACTAATTACATTAATTACATAAGTGAGAGAAAAAGGAGTGGGAAAGAGAAGTAAATAAATAAATCTTATAACTAATCTATTATATATGTATCTCTAATTAATATGGACTTGTAGCTAATAGTTAGCCCACTATTAAACTTGCTCTATTGTGTACTCTTTATTTTGGGTTGGCAGTCTTTAGGTTGTTTTCTTCTTGATGGTTGGTTTCATCTTTTAATTTTCTTTGAACTTCACTCATTTGAGTGTGAGATTGTAATAATTGGTTGTATCTCTTTTAGCAAAGAACCGGGATGTTTTTATTCCATTATGTTAAAAAATTAAACTTGCTCTAATAGACTTATATTTAGTAGTTAGCTCTAATACTGAGCTTAGTACTAGCTGGTTTGATAATATTAGCACTAATAATTATGTATACTTCTTTTACCATAAAAAAATAATTCCCGACTGTCTATACACACAGTTGGAATTTGATTCTTTTTTTTTTATGTCTGGACATATTTTTTTTTTTATCAAGGGCAAGGAGCCCCCATTTCCATTACTAGAATATGTCTGGACATATATAGTGGCTGCTGTTTGGATTCGTTGGTCCACGTACGGGTACGGCACGCATATGTCGACGTAAGTCGATTGACCCTACCCTTACCCTTACCCTATATGGCTTGATCGAAATGTAATATAATTAATTATATACATTTCGTCGTTCGTTATTGATTGCAAGATATAATCGTCGAATTCATCCACACGTGCTACAGTTCTCTCCAAAAAAGGATTTTTTTTATTAAAAAAATCATCTATATATACATGTGATCGATCATTGACACGGATTTGTTGTTAGAAAATGAAACGACGGATTAATCGGTCAATGTAATTTAATCAAAGGTCGTGGTTTCTGATCAGCCGTACATAGCAAATGGCAGTGTCAGGGGACTAGTAGTACTTTTTATTCCGTACGGAAGTCGTACTAATACTTTCTTAGTACACATATCACGATCGATGAGTGCTTTACATTCTTGTCAAGATTAGTGTCAACGGCTAATGTCATGCATGTGGATACCGCAATGCAAACACATGTTTCTCCACGATATTGTCGCTTGTTTAGTTGTTTACACGATCAAAAGCCAAAACCAGTGTGCACGAAAGAGTTCTAGCTAGCTAGCTCTCATATTGTCATATATGGGCCATCGATCAAATTAAAGCGGTTCCAATTCAGGTAACCATATTATTAATTCTCCCTATATATATGGTCATCCGTTCACGTCCTAAATTAATTCCTTCATCCCTAACACTACAAATTCTTTAACATATATATATATATAGTAAATTTGTTTTGGTGCTCCATGGTGCCCGGGCACCATTGTTGAAATTGAGTATATACCCAATTCAAATGAGCATGAAACTTTTTCAATTACTTAGGTATTAACAATAACTATTTTACTAGCTAGTTGAAAGCAAGTTTGAACCGAATTTGAACTTGTTTTTGTTAGATTTTGATTCTAGGTATATAGCATCCCATACATATAATTAGTTAGGTATGTAATCATGGATTGTGAATTAAAGTTAAATTTGAGTTGTTTTGTTAATAGGTATAGGTATGAATCGAATTATTATAACTAGGTATACTCACAATTTGAAAATTTTGAAAAATTTGAGTGATTTTGTGCATTTGAAACCATGGTGCCCCATATGAGTGTCCCTCTATATATATAATATATATAATAATATATATATATAATATATATATATATATATATATATATATATGATGCTTGGGCTAGGCTAACCTTTGGACGACCCAAATTATAACCAGAGGTTTTTGAACGACTCGCACGAGACAATGCGAAATTCTATTGATAGAGCAGGAAAAGTTACAAGATTACAACATTGAAAGGTCGTAAGAAATAAGGAAAAAAAATACCACTACCTATACACCGACAGCGCCAACACATTGGTTGAGTTATCTAGACTAGAGGTTTGTTCAACGGTTGAGTTATCTAGACTAGAGATCTACTTTATTTACGCACAAGTCTTTTCCTTCTTTGTACAGTCTCTTGTACATGAACAACCAATTTTATCTTCCGCTATATTCAACGAAATTGGTACACCAAATACCGATTTATTTTTTGAAAAAGAAGAAAATAACCATTGGAATATGTTTTTATTTTTCGAGAGAATAACATATTTATAACTAACATATTCTTAACAAGTTTTGAATTATTACTAGCTCTAAAATATATACTCGTGCCTCCTTGTAGAGAAAATCCCTTATGCACGGATGTACCATAATTTTTCACCTAATCCCTTATTTGCCCTTAAATTTGCCTTATCCCCTACTTACCCTCGAGTCCGCGAGTTCAAAAAAAATGTCTATATTATCCTTGTGTCTACTTATTGCTTAGAGTTGATTGAAGAAAAACACGGTTCTCAACATAAAAGTTGATTCATTTATAAAAACAATGTGACATAATTACTTACATAAATTTGAAAACTAAAACTTAGATTTAAAAATAAGTTCCAAAATTAGATTTGATGAATTTTGTTCAAATTTTTTTGCTGAAATAATCCCAAATAAGAAACAAATTTGTTTTCAAAATTCGGCTAAACCTTTTGTGAATTTCATTTTTAAGAATGATTTAAAATTTGTTTTTTTTCTGAAATCTGTTGTCAATAATCATGTCCCTTTGATTTTTATTATAGATTAAGCTTTTTATAAACGAGACTTATGTTTTTAAAGTAGGTAGCATAAAGTACCAGCGAAGGGTAATATAGTCATTTTTGATAACTCTAACGATCATTTCACAGTCATACTCACGGCAAGGGTATAGAAGGGATCAAAATAAAAACTCAGAGGTATGCAGAGGATGAAGCAAAATTCAGGGGCATGTAAGGGATTGAGTGAAAACTCATGGGTATTGTGAGGAATTTTCTTGTCCTTGTACTCCCCGATTTCATACTCTAAAATGCTTTAACTTTTTCTTAGTCAAATAGTTAAAGTTTAATAGAGTATATAAGTAGAACATAGTAGCATTTTTTAACACAGAATAAATTATTTTTTAATATAAATTAACGCTAGATTGTAATAAAACTAATTTGATATTGTTAATATTACTTAATTTTCGAATAAATTTAATAAAGCTATCGATCGTACTCGGGCCATCCAAAGCCCAGGCCCAAACAGAAGTAGAAAATGGGCCCACCACCAAATCTCCCCTGTCCGTCCCCATCCACTTTCCCTCTTCGTCTCCATTCAATTCAAAATTCCCTCCGCTTCTTCCTCCTCTCCCCCAATTTTCCTTTAAAAAATCTTGGCTTATTCAAAAAATTTTAGAATTATTATTTATTTTGTTTGTCAATTGCTTTATTATCAAAAGTACTTTACATATGACTTATCTTTTTTTATATTTACACTAATTTTTCAAATAAAACGAATGGTCAAACGTTGCAAATAAAAAGTCAAAAACGTCATCTATTATGAGACGGAGGGAGTAGTACATTTCAAAATTTTCGATTTTGTAATGATATATACTCCCTCCGTCAAAGAAAACCTAATCGGGTTTGTCAGGTTCAAACCCAGGATTAGTTTTTTTTTTGAACGGAGGCAGTATATATCTCCAAGGGACACAAACGAAGTCTCATATTGACGTGTAATTTTTTTTGCTCGTTCGTGAATAAAAAACAAACAAAATCTTGAGAATTATCCTTTTCCTTTTAAAGAATGAGCAATATTTATAAATGCAAAAGTTGTATATAAAATGTACCATTTAGAAGTTTAAAAAGCATGTAAAAAACTGCAGTATAAGATAGTAAAGGAACTGGTCACAGTGCTAATTAAGAGATTACTAGGGGTTATTCACATTGTAGCTAAAATAAACCTTAACAAATTTTGACAATACCAAAATTTTAGCAAAGTTTGACAAGAAACTAAATATATGCATATATTTAACAACTCTACTTAGAAAAAAATGGTTTGAAATGGTATCAATCTGAACGAGTGATTGGTTTAGGCTTTATAGTTGAGGGAGATCAAATTAACATCTAAATTAACTGACCATGGCATCCGCCGAGGCGGCGGACGGCGTGGACGAAGCGGCGGTGCAGCTCCTCCGGCCACCGCATCCGCGGCGCCTCGCTCCGGTTGTACCGCCGGACGACGACCGCCGGCGACCCACCGCCGCCGCCGCCCATTCGATCTCTTCTTCCTCTCGCTCCCATATTAGCTTCCTTCAATCTAGAACTACTAGAAGCTTAATTAGCAATGCGACGATCGATACGATGGATGAAGCTAGTACACATGCACATCAGCACACATGTATATATGCTAGTAATTCCATTAATTTGTGCCTAACCCTGGGTATATATATACAAGCAAAGCTAAGCTTCGCTTATGAAACGTACGGCCAAGTGACCACTATCTGTACGAACTCTATAATGAGTTGATAATTCATCTAAGAAGCCGTACGTCATCACTTTACTGACCTGGTCCAGTCAAAACACGCACGCCCGCATGCATGCTGAATTGCTGATAGATGGATACTAAGGCCCTGTTTAGATGGAAGACTTTTAAGTCCCTATCACATCGAATGTTTGGATATTAATTATAAATATTAAACATACACTATTAATAAAACCCATCCATAATCTTGGACTAATTCGTGAGACGAATCTATTGAGCCTAACTAATCCATGATTAGCCTATGTGATGCTACAGTAAACATTCTCTAATTATGGATTAATTAGGCTTAAAAAATTTGTCTCGTGAATTAGCTTTCATTTATGTAATTAGTTTTGTAAGTAGTCTATATTTAATACTCTAAATTAGTGTCGAAAGACAGGGACTAAAGTTAAGTCACTGGATCCAAACACCACCTAACTATGACTCTCTATGAGATATCAGATATGCTTGCTGCCTCGTAGCTTCACATGAATATACGAATAAGAAAAAGAAAAGAAAAAAATAAGAAAGAAAGAAAAAAGACAGCCTTATAACTCATCTATTGTACTCGTGGTTATATCAGCTATAAACTTATATAGAGAAAAAATAAAGAAAAAATAATTAGTGTTGACGTACACTAATGCGAGAGCTAACTCTACACATGCTCTAAAACTAATTACATTAATTACATAAGTGAGAGAAAAAGAGTGGGAAAGAGAAGTAAATAAATATAATCTTATAACTAATCTATTATATATGTTATCTCTAATTAATATGGACTTGTAGCTAATAGTTAGCCCACTATTAAACTTGCTCTATTGTGTACTCTTTATCTTGGGTTGGCAGTCTTTAGGTTGTTTCTTCTTGATGGTTGGTTTCATCTTTTAATTTTGTTTGAACTTCACTCATTTTGAGTGAGATTATAATAATTGGCTGTAACTCTTTGAGCAAAGGTCGAGATGCTCTATTCCATTATCTAAAAAAATTAAACTTGCTCTAATAGACTTATATTTAGTAGTTAGCTCTAATACTAAGCTTAGTACTAGCTGGTTTGATAATATTAGCACTAATAATTATGTATACTTCTTTTATCCCATAAAAAAAATAATTCCCGAGTGTCTATATACACAGTTGGAATTTGATTTTTTTTTTATGTCTGGACATATATAGTGGCTGCTGTTTCAATTCGTTGGTCCACGTACGGGTACGGCACGCATATGTCGACGTAAGTCGATTGACCCTACCCTTACCCTATATGGCTTGATCGAAATGTAATATAATTAATTATATACATTTCGTCGTTCATTATTGATTGCAAAATATAATCGGTCGAATGTCATCCACACGTGCTACAGTTTCTCTCTCTAAAAAAAAAGGATTTTTTTCTAAAAAAAATCATCTATATATGTACATGTGATCGATCATTGACAACGGATTTGTTGTTAGAAAATGAAACGACGGATTAATCGGTCAATGTAATTTAATCAAAGGTCGTGGTTTCTGATCAGCCGTACATAGCAAATGGCAGTGTCAGGGGACTAGTAGTACTTTTTATTCCGTACGGAAGTCGTACTAATACTTTTCTTAGTATACATATCACGATCGATGAGTGCTTTACATTCTTGTCAAGATTAGTGTCAACGGCTAATGTCATGCATGTGGATACCGCAATGCAAACACATGTTTCTCCATGATATTGGTCGCTTGTTTAGTTGTTTACACGATCAAAAGCCAAAACCAGTGTGCACGAAAGAGTTCTAGCTAGCTAGCTAGCTAGCTACTAGCTAGCCTAGCTAGCTCTCATATTGTCATATATGGGCCATCGATCAAATTAAAGCGGTTCCAATTCAGGTGAACCATATTATTAATTCTCCCTATATATATGGTCATCCGTTCACGTCCTAAATTAATTCCTTCATCCCTAACACTACAAATTCTTTATGTATATATATGTATATATATATATGTATGTATATGTATATATATGTATATATGATGCTTGGGCTAGGCTAACCTTTTGGACGACCCAAATTATAACCAGAGGTTTTTTTTTTTTTTTAACGACTCGCACGAGACAGTGTGAAATTCTATTGATAGAATAGGAAAAAATTACAATATTACAACACTGGAAGGTTGTAAGAAAAAAGGAAAAAAATACCACCACCTATACACCGACAGCGCCAACACATTGGTTGAGTTATCTAGACTAGAGGTTTTGTTCAACGGTTGAGTTATCTAGACTAGAGATCTACTTTATTTACGCACAAGTCTTTTCCTTCTTTGTACAGTTCTCTTGTACATGAACAACCAATTTTATCTTCCGCTATATTCAACGAAATTGGTACACCAAATACCGATTTATTTTTTAGAAAAAGAAGAAAATAACCATTGGAATATGTTTTTATTTTTCGAGAGAATAACATATTTATAACTAACATTATTCTTAACAAGTTTTGAATTATTACTAGCTCTAAAATATATACTCGTGCCTCCTTGTAGAGAAAATCCCTTATGCACGGATGTACCCATAATTTTTCACCTAATCCCTTATTTGCCCTTAAATTTTGCCTTATCCCCTACTTACCCTCGAGTCCGCGAGTTCAAAAAAAAATGTCTATATTACCCTTGTGTCTACTTATTGCTTAGAGTTGATTGAAGAAAAACACGGTTCTCAACATAAAAGTTGATTCATTTATAAAAACAAATGTGACATAATTACTTTATCATAAATTTGAAAACTAAAACTTAGATTTTTAAAAATAAGTTCCAAATTAGATTTGATGAATTTTGTTCAATTTTTTTTGCTGAAATTTAATCCCAAATAAGAAACAAATTTGGTTTTTCAAATTTCGACTAAACCTTTTGTGAATTTCATTTTTTAAGAATGATTTAAAATTTGTTTTTTTTTTCTGAAATCTGTTGTCAATAATCATGTCCCTTTTGATTTTTTATTATAGATTAAGCTTTTTTATAACGAGACTTATGTTTTTAAAGTAGGTAGCATAAAGTACCAACGAAGGGTAATATAGTCATTTTTGGATAACTCTAACGATCATTTCAAAGTCATACTCACGGCAAGGGTATAGAAGGGATCAAAATAAAAACTCAAAGGTATGCAGAGGATGAAGCAAAATTCAGGGGCATGTAAGGGATTGAGTGAAAACTCATGGGTATGTGAGGAATTTTCTTGTCCTTGTACTCCCCGATTTCATACTCTAAAATGCTTTAACTTTTTTCTTAGTCAAATAGTTAAAGTTTAACAGAGTATATAAGTAGAACATAGTAGTATTTTTAACACAGAATAAATTATTTTAAAAATATAAATTTAACGCTAGATGTAATAAAACTAATTTGATATTGTTAATATTACTAGATTTTCGAATAAATTTAATAAGGCTAACGATCGTACTCGGCCCATCCAAAGCCCAGGCCCAACAAGAAGTAGAAAATGGGCCCACCACCAAATCTCCCCTTGTCCTTCCCCATCCACTTTCCCTCTTCGTCTCCATTCAATTCAAAATCCCCTCCGCTTCTCCTCCTCTCCCCATTCTTCTCCTCTCTCTCTCTCGCCGCCTCCAATTCCTCCAAACCCTCATCCTCCTCCTCCGCGGCGGCGGTGGCGACGGCGGCGGCCGCACCATGGGTTGCTTCCTCTCCTGCTTCCGCGGCGCGGGATCCGATCCCGCCGGTAGCCTCCGCGTAAGCCACAGCCCCCTTCCCCCCCGTCGGCTCCCCGCACCCCCCTTGGTGTCTGTGTGTGTGTGTGTGTGGTGATGATTTTTGCTGCCTTGTTGCAGGATCCGCTCGTGCGGGAGAGCCGGATCGGGGAGGCGTTCCTGGACGACGAGACGAGTGGGTTTTCTCTTCCGTTTTCAACAGGATGCCCTTTGCAATTTTTTTTTTGTTTTCGCTGTGTACGATCGGATCGGAGCTGAGGGTGTACGGAGGTTTATTTGGTATTTCTCTGCAGAGGTTGAAGCGAGCGGGACGCTGGATGGGGATCGCGGAAATGGCGGAAGCATCGACGAGGAGCTCTGGCGAGAGGTAGCTGCAACGTTTTCTTCTCTCCCTGTTTTTACTGTTGTGTGGCGATTTCATCAGAACTGGGTGGCATATCTCGAAGCACCAATGTTTTTAGAGTGATTTATATCAAAATTGATCCTCATGGTTGGTGAGGAGTAACAAAATTGGACCTGATTGTGTAATCTACAGTGTATCTCATTGTGTTGTCACCTATGTAGTATTGATGTGCTCTTCCAGTGGACTCCCTTGCAGCTTTGTAGGTGCTTGGTTATGCTCTCTCCTTGAGTTGTAGGTTATGCGAAAACGACATTGGTTGCCAATTTTGTTGTTTAGGTCCAAACTTTGGCTCTTAATATAGTCGCGCTTCACTCGATGTGCATAGAATTTACCGCTAAAATTACACCTTAAATCTTTCTGAAGCTATTTTCATGCCTGCACCTATCCTCACAGGCAAAATTAAACTGCAAATTATTTTACTCTTTTTTACTTTAAGAATTTGCAAATGTGTGTTAGGTCACAAATCAGTGTTCAGCTGTCCAGTCCATTACCATGTCAAGTTCTTTTGGCACTAACCTCCTATAGATGGATGAGATAAATAGGAGTAGTTGATAATTCTCTGATTATCAGTATTAGTATCCAGATATATATTATGCTACAGTTACACTAGAGTGAAGGCAGTGAGCTTTTTGCAGGTCGGTAGATTATAATTCTATGATGATCACTCGATCAGTTAAGATTATATTCTTCAGATATAATGTTGTACTGATTTTGAGCTGTCAGTGTCTAGTTTTCATTCAAAGTACCATAAAAGAGTTTTCTGATGCCCAACTTGCTGTCTGTAGGTTTATGTGCATGATATTGGTTTATGTAGATATATTGTTGCCTCGATCAAATCTATCTTGAGATTGATGCAAACTTTCAACATTCATCACATCTTCTATTTAGTATAACGCCCTTGCACATGCTTAAAGAACTTTGAATGGATGTCCTACATGTACATGTGGTTTGCATTTTCATTGGGCACACTACATGGACCATACCATGTTTTAACTTTCACGGTTCTGCTTTAACAGTTGAACTTCATCAATACATGTTACATTATAATCAATTCTTTTTTTTTTGCGGGGACATTATAATCAATTCAACTGAAATTAATTTCATAGCATCTCTCTATAACCAGGCAAATTATCTGAAATCATGTGGTGCGATAGGAGAAACCCCACCAGAAATGCTGAAAGGGTCAAACCAAATCACTGAAGAAGAAACTAATGGGGTAAGGAGTGTGTTTCTGCATCTTTGTTTACTAAAATCGGCTTATGATATCTTTATTTTTTAACACATACTGTAATGACTAATGACACATCATGCATTATGCAGGAGCTTAAAGGAGCAGCGGTGTCTGAAGAAAACTTATCTGAAGGGTAAACAAATACCATCAGTTTTCATGAATATAACAGTATTGAATACTACTGTCACTACCATGGTCACATAACCAATTCTTCCTTTGTTGTGATACAGGTTCAACTGTGATGAGCATAGTGCTTTGAAACATGAACAGAGCGATTCACCTCACCCAACCCCTCTGGTTCTCAGAGGTGATATGCAAACTCCTGGTACACTGAATACTGCATATAAGGAGTCTTTAAGGTCTGGGAAGCGTGCAAGGACCAACAAGCATTTCATATATCCTGTCCTCAGACCTATCGAGAACAAATTACAATGGATGGAACTAAGAGACGACTCTTCACCTATCCTGTCATTCAATCCTCCAAAGAGAAGATACTTGAGCACAGATTGTAGCGCGAAACCTCAAGAGTCCATCACAAATTCAATGGCTACGCAAACAGCGCGAATAACTCCTGCTTCCTTCTCATTTCATGACATTACTGCAGGGCAAGATCAAGGAGTGATATCTCCGGACGAACATAAGAGTGAGAATGACAGCAGAAAGCTGTTAGATGATGCAGACCAATTGAAATACAACGCAGACAGTGAGAGGAAGGGTGTTGCAAGCCTTTCTTGCTGGCTTAAGCCTCCATCTTCAGCCGGTGGGAGTCAAAGTGACACGAAGGGCAAGGTGGTAAAGCAAAGATGCTACGAGAATAGTGTTTTCACAGACCTGCCTATCTTTACAGCTTCTAGTCTGAACTGGGACAATGACAAGCCTACTCCTGTGCTGCCAAAGGTGTGGGATGGTAACGGAATCCCAAACACAACCACGAAATACAAGGAGGTGAATTAGTGAATACTTTCATCCGATGCTCTCTATACCTTGCACTTACTACTTATTTGCCCTACTTACACTGTTGCTTTGCTGTTATCAGGACCAGAAAGTCAGTTGGCACGCAACGCCTTTTGAGGAAAGGCTGATGAAAGTTCTGTCCGATGAGAAACCGCATCATCAAAGGTCTCCTGCTTATGCTCTAATCATACTCTGCAACCTACTGTTACTTGAAATTACTACTAATATTGACATCATGATCCTTGCACCAGGAAAATCAGCGGAAAGCTAATCCAACTTGATGAAGAGACCAACTGAAGAGCCTTGCAAGAAGACCATCATCCTCGTAGCATTTGCATCATCATCATCATCCTTGAAACAGTGAATTTTGAAAGGGCCCCAGCTTTGGCTAATCTGATATGGACTCTAGCTACAAGCTGCACATCTTGTCATCTGTACAGCATTCGCAAATAGGGTGTCTGAGCTACGTTCTCGTCAAATTTCATTTCGGACCGTTATTGCCAAGTTGTCAACTTAAGTTGTCGTTTGCAACTTTTTGTTTTCCTCTGTAAAGAAGATGATACTTTATCTGCTGTGAACATCAACTGCCGACTGGAGTTTGATAGTAGTATCAATGAAAGAAAACTTCTCATGTACTCCCTCCTGCGTATTACACTCTACCGTCTAGCCATTCTTTTATTAAAAGAAGTATACCTTTATTTGTCTCTGCTTTTGATTTCTTGTTTTTCAAATATAAGGAAACTATCTAGGACAACCAGAACTGCGAGTTTTTTTTGGTTGTTATTAGTACCTGATACATTTCCATTATTTCTTTTTTGACTTTTTAGGCAACTCATCAGCAAATAGTGGATCAAAGGTAGTAATCCAGTCTCAATGCATTATCACAGTAAGCCAGACTGTAAGACTGTTCCTCTAAGCTGCTAGTGGCAGAACCTGCAAGCCAGAATCTTGTACTACAAAGGAGCAAATAGAGCTTGGAGATGCTAGACACATTCCCCATCAACGCAGCTGTGCTTACAATTATCGCCAAATCATTGAGGTATTTTCGTCGAGTAGCAGCAGACACAGCAAGGCACAGCAACTCAAAGCTGTTCTTGGTTTCTTGGAGAGCTCAAGTTCAGGGTCACAGCCTCACAGGCTCACAGTAACTGGCTGACCTGACCACATGTTTATAACAGTTTCGCTCTCAGGAAATCTCACCTCAAGACACAGCCACATATCTGCTTCCTGAATCAACCTGATGGATACAGCTCGGCAGTGGAAAGGACATGTTGCATTGCATTGGTCCAGGTTACAGTCTTGCGCTGTGGTGATTGGTGAACACACACTGATGAACAATTGGACATGGCAATTGCTCCTCTACCGAACAAACTAACTACTAGGGTGGTTGCAGTGTAAAGTCCAGATCACAAAAAATGGCACATTAAATTACATCATCCGGACAGATCATCCTTGTCAGACCAAAACGCATGCAGAGAGGTAAAAAAAAAAAGGGATCAAGAAGTTCAGTAAACTACAGGGAGGCTTACGATTTACAGTGGCATGAAGAGAACAATCCAAGCCGGTGGGTGGAGATTAAAACTGTGGGCTCCCAAATCCCAATCATGGCAGGACTCTGGACAGGCTCTGTCACATTCAGATCAAATCAAACCACCACAAAACAAAACCACAGGCAGTGAATGTACAACTACACCGTGTCACCGTGTCACCAGCCAGATGATCTAGCTAGAGCAGAGAGGAGGAGTACCATGCAGGCGTTCAAATGGTCAGATATTGTAATCCTGAATTCCTGATAGCCTGATGGTTTGCAGATGCAAAGCATGCAGCTTGCAGGATCACGGGTACGACAGTTCCTTTGGCCAAAACCCTGCACCTCTCTCACTAAATCCATGTCGTTTTCGTTGCAACTTGCATCCATGTATCAACTGGTTACAGGTCTTGCATTTGCAATACTCTTCTCCCCAAGTTGATCCATGAATCTTTCATCCCTAATAAAAAAAAACCAAAGGCCGAACTGAACCGCACTGAAGTTTCACAAAACTGAATAAACCATATAAATCGAATGCCCACCCCTAATCCAATATACTTATTATGTACAGAGTACTACATTATATTCTGTACTGAATAGTTTCTTGTTCAGAAATACTACTTTGTCGTAGAATATAAGAGATTTTATCCATGTAACTATAAAATCTCTTATTATTCTGAGATGGAGGTAGTAACTTGATATGGAATAGTGCTACTGTTTTATCTTACTGTAGTAGTGGTCACTATGGATCTTTACATTTGAGTTAAAAGGCATGGGACCAATGTGTCTTCTCCTTGGCTCTCCATGCATGGGGTGAGTGATAAGAGTGAGTGCTCTTGCAACAACCTGATCTCCAGCAAGCAAGCAGACAAAACGCAAGATTGGAACAAATAAATAGCTACACCCATTTGAGTTGGGCAAGATGCCAAATGGTCTCCCTGGCTGCACCAACAGCCTATCAGCATCTAGGCATATTGATCTGCAAAAGGGTCATTACCTTTGCAGCGTTTGTCCACTTGCTGCTTGTCCCTGGCTTTGGCACTTAACTAATCAGCACTCACACACATAATCACGCATCGAGTCACTTAGTTAATCAGCTCAAATTGGTGACTAGAGACAGATCAACCAACCTCACATGTTAACTTGGATGGCTCTGCTGTGGTTAAATTAATTCTACTGTGGTTAAATTAATCGATTGACCCATGTCGATCGATGGAGGTATGTGGTGTTAAATTGTTAATGTATGCGTTCTTTTTGTGCCTACGTGCATGCAGGCATATCTTTTGGAGATTCGTAGACGTTCTTGCATGCCGTGATGTTCAAGTTGTAGTTCAAAATTGGGAGAGGCTTGTTTCTTCTAGGATTTGGATGTGCTAGCTTGTGAAGAAACCAAGACAAAAGCTGCACATTGTCCTAGCTAGCAAGCATAGCTTCCGCCTCAGATTTCAAATTGTAGTTAGTTTTTAGACTCGTGTACAAGAATTCACAAACAAACACATACTAGTAACACGTATTAGGTGATATTCACATAAAACAGTTCAATTCCAGGTTGTACTTGTACAGTAAAGAGATATTGAGAAGTAGCTAGCATAAAATTTGATATATCTTAAGTCTGGATTTTATACTATCAAATATGGTACTCCCCCTATTCTAAATTATAGCAATCTAGTACGGGGAAAGATATATACTAGTGATACGAATTTGAAGCATGCCTTCCGTCGAGATCTATAGTATTAGAATGTTTCCCATCCCATGTTAAATTGCTACTCATATTATAAGTTGTTTAACTTTTTTCCTAGTCGAACTTTTTTAAGTTTGAATAAGTTTATAGAAAAATATATTACTCCATCCGTCCCAAAATATAAGAACCTATGACTGGATGTGACATTTCCTAGTACAACGAATCTAGACAGGCTATCTAGTCCTAGATTCTTATATTTTGGGACGGATGGAGTAGTATTTTTAACACAAGACAAACATATTATAAAAATGTATTTAATGTTAGATTTAATGAAACTAATTTAATATTTTAAATGTTGTTAAATTTTTCTATAAATTTGATTAAACTTAACAAAATTTGACTAGAAAAAAAATCAAACATCTTATAATATGAGAGATAGGGAGTATATTTTAAAATGAAGAGAGTACTTATCAAATACTAGTTCTATAATCACTTGGAGTAACCAGTGACAAGTGAGGGATGTGTTCTTTCGTAAGTGTTGGATGAGGTAAACGGTGTGACTGATTAGCACGCAATTAATTAAATATTAACTTAAAATACATGAAAATAAATTAATATAATTTTAAAGTAACTTTTCAATATATATTTTTTTAAAAAGATACGCCAGAGCATGTTCAAACTTGCGAGAAGATCCAAACCTTGGAACTTGGCTGTCATGTCCATCCTTTATTCAAGGGCTTCTCGAAGTCACATTCACTTCCAAGGATGATCTAGTGCTGGAGTGTGCAATTTTGATTATCGGAGAGTTGATTTTAAGCAATGAAGTGAATAGACAGATTGTACTTAATGCAGATCCACAACTTGAAGTTTTCTTGAGACTTCTGAGAAGCAAAGAGTTGTTCCTTAAGGCAGCTATAGTACTTTATTTGATGAAGCCTAAAGCTAAGCAAATGCTGTCATTGGACTGGATACCACTTGTACTGCACATATTGGAGTGCGGGGATGAGGTGCAATTTCTGTCTTCTGTGAAATGTGCTCCAAAAGTAGCTGCATTATATTTCCTAGATCAGCTCCTTATGGGATTCGACGTTGATAGAAATGTTGAGAATGCAAAGCAGATGATTGTTCTTGGTGGTTTGGACCTTCTCATGAACAGAATCGATGGCAGTGATTCCCGTGAGAGCAAAAAATGCATCTCTCTCTTGACGTCATGTATCCAAGCTGATGGCAGTTGTCGACACTATTTAGTTGACAATCTGAAGAAGGAACCTATTGTTCAACTTCTAGTAGGAAATCAGAAGAAGGCTAGTTCTGCTGCCCTTAACTTGCTGAGTGAACTAGTCTGCCTTAACAGGTACAACGATTATACACTTCTGATAAGGTGTACACCGTTAGAATTTTTTTTAGATAATTGTGCATACCTTTAGATTCATGTCTACTAAAACATCATTTGAATTGAACTTGCTTTTTAACTTCTTCAAACAGAACAACCCAGATTTTGGAGTTCCTCAAGGAGCTGAAAAATGGTGGCTGCTTGAATACAATGCATATTCTATTGGTCTATCTCCAACAAGCTCCTATCGCCCAACATCCTCTAGCAGCTGTCATGTTACTCCAGCTTGATCTCCTGGTAACATCTTGAAAGACAAATCTTTTCTTCGTTTGCCGAGCCACATGTTTCGAATTTGTGCATTCCCCATATAACAGTATTCTTGCAGGGAGATTCTTCGCAGTACAGCGTTTACAGAGAGGAAGCAATTGATGCCATGGTAGCAGCTTTGGAGCATGGTTCACACAGCAGAAAGTTGCAAGAACAGTGTGCTCGAGCTCTCTTACTCTTGGCAGGGAGGTTTTCATCCTCAGGGGAACCGATCGCAGAAGCATGGCTACTAAAGAGAGCGGGTCTAGATGACTCCCTATCCGAATCCTTCCGGAGAACAGAGATATTCAAAGATAAGAGTGCAAGGGTGGTACGTTCTCATGCTAAAAAAAACTACATTCTATAGTTCATACCTTATAATTTGGTCTTGAAGCTAGGTTCTATTAATCTGTATGCTGTCTGAATTACCAGGAAGAAGAAAAGATAGTTGAAGAACGGCTGAAGAAACTTGCGCTCATGTTGCTAAACAGTGGGAACAAAAAGTTCCTCACAGCGCTGTCAAACTGCATATCTGACGGAATCCCTAGTTTGGCTCGAGCGTGCCTCATCACTGTAACATGGATGAGCAGCTCACTCTCCCCGCTGCACGGGTGCAACACGTTCCAGCCTTTAGCATGCTCCATTCTTGCGACTAAGCTTGTAGATAGCCTAAGCTATGACAGAGTTTTGGAAGAGAGGGTGCTCGCTTCACTTTCACTGTTGAACCTTGTGAGACATCCAGGTATGTTTCTTTCGGTCATCTCCAACATGTTCTTGAAATGGAATTCCTTTATTTTTTTTCTCATACAGTTTCACACTTTCTTTAGGCTACAGTTTTTAAACTTGATACAGTCGGTACACAGTCATTTCTGTACATAAATTTTACTGCTCTTGTGAATTTTTTTTAAAAAAAATGCTTTCAGTGGACTATTATAAATTTGTCTAAGAAGAACAGAACACTGTTGTTTCCATAGCCATGTAACTAGGAAGCTCCATTTCTCGTAATAAGATCACATCACAATTTCGCTTCAAGCCTCATTGTTTTAAGGCAACCTTTCATTGTCACAGAATGTTTGGAGAAGCTTTACCCACTGAAGAAAGACACAGTAGAGTCATTGCAAGATCTTGCAGAAGTGACATGGACTGCAAAGGAGCTCCTTTTCGCATGCTGTAGATGACAACCATCTGAAGAGGAACAGTTTCTCAGTCTCCAAGAACAGTGTTTCAATATGGGATTAGTGATTGCTTAATTACACATTTCTTTTTTCTTGATATGTAAAGCACTAGAGTTTCTTTCCCTTGTAAAGAAGAATCTGGCAATGGCTTTCTTTCATATGCTGTACATTGTGATAATTCGTTCGTTCTGGTCTCTACTTGCTGTGAGCAATCTGATAATTCGTTCTATGATAATTCGTTTGCTCTGGTCAGTAAGGCCTCTTACTATGACATGTGACACGGTGAGGACACACATCATGTTGTGAGACTAGAAAGTCTATATTTTCTCCACCAATATTTTAACTATGTTTTTTAGAAACACAATACGAATGCGTGCGCACGCTCACACACCCCTATGGCCCTATAAACGTGTACATATATAATCCATCCTTATAAAGCACATCCGAGAAACTGATCGTCATATCTTGAGCTACTTTTAAACATATACCGAGCTAAGATTGTATTTTTCTCACAAAAGGTTTAACTTTATTTTCTCTCCTCGCTCCATATCTAGACACCGCTACCAATTCGCTTGATCTATCTATCCTCTCCACCGCTAGCTGGTCTAACTCGCTAATTCCCTCCAATTCCCATGACCAGTTCTCCTAGGTTTATATATAGATTGAGATGGTCACTCTAATTTTTAGTTTTAAATACTACAATAATTTATGTGCGTTCTGATAGGAAAATATGTAGCAAAAATAGCTCCTTTCATTTCCCTATCAAGAAAAAGCTTTTCCTTTGTTCCTACTATACGGAGAAGACACGCACGCACGTGCACACCCATACATACGTACAATATTTGTCCAACTCTGCAATATAGCATATTCAATTAATCAGAGAATGTAATAAAACAGTTAGACAATAACAAGTTAACATTGTATACAAATTGTGTGGACATCCTTCTCTCCTCTCCTACCAGAACCCACCCTAGCATGAAGCAACTTATAAGGTTTCTCTGTTGCCTAAAATTTGATTTTTTTGCAAACCTCCTAAAGTAATTGGTTATGTTCATATAACACTTATTATCATTTGTATGAGATGCAATTGATGTATGGAACAACATTGTACAATGTATATATGAATAGATAAATGATTTATTTATGTGTCTAATTGTGTTTTCTATTGTGATGATATGCATCTAAATCAATCTTCTAATACAAAAATCAAGCCAACAGAATGGCATGACTAGTCGTTCAACACTGCGAACTTACAAGAACTAGGTTGCTAACATCGCGTCGTGTCATGGTAAAGAAAAATTTAGGGTAGTTACACTTCGGCATTATTTACATGATCAACATCTTGATATCTTTGTAATTCGGATGGCGGTTGAGAATGGTGCTCCGACTCTAAGTTCAATCTATTCATCTCATCGTATATTTTAGAAAGTATCATCAAATGAATAAAACTAGTTATAGGATTTCGAAAGTATCATCTCTTGTTTTGCTTATCTAAATCAGAAAACAATTTTCACACATTGAAAGTATCATCCATTGCTTTGTTCTAACCATCTGATGCAAAAGTTGAAGTGAGGTAACATAAATACATAATTGAGCGGGCAATCCCCCTTCCTCATTTTCTCATCTTTCACTCTCCTATCCTCTAGTCACCGATGCCACTGTCGATTTATAGAAACTATGGCGATTTATCTCATTTACTCCCTATTCCTTACCACCAAAGGATAGAAACCATAGCTATTTTTGGGATTGTCTTTATAGAAACCATAATGATTTTTCTCCTCCTTCACTCCGCAAATCCTTCAGTCTCTAACAGTTGCTACACAATCATGGGGGATGAGTAAAGCTGCCATTGACTAATCATGGGGAATGGCGACTAAGGCAACTGAGTCATTCATTCTTTTTCCTTATTTACTTCTAGTCCTTTGCCATTGCCCAGTTATGAGAATTGCGACCAAGACATATCATAAATACATCATAAGGGCTCCACATGCCATTGATATATGAGTGAAAAATAGTTAAATGGGAAATCTAAATGTGACAAATATTAAATCTCCGCATTACAACTACAAGCTTTTATTTTTCAAAAGAAAAGGTCAAGAATAAAAATGGGCTAATTAATTACCATCTTGCCCTTCTTCCTCCTCTCTCTCTTGCTTCCATTTTTCTCCTTCCTTCCTTCCCGCACGCACGCACGCACCTACCCTCCTCCGCCATCGATCGTGCTCCGATCTGCGCCGCCGAGCCGGACCTCCGCGCGGCGACGGCGGCGGCTTTCCGGCCGGCGAGAGGGCCCTCGTGGGCGGCGCGTCGTGGACCACGGCCCCCGCCCAGCGTTAGCCCCTTCCCCCCTGCGCTCGCTGGGTCCTTTGCTCGATCGCTTCTCGATTCCCCGGGTCGCCTGCGTCGATCTCCATCCCGCGGGGACGAGCAGCTGCGCCGGCATCCGCTGCTTCCGACGCATCCTCGCTTCGCTGGTGAGCATCCAATCCGTTTTTTTACCCCGCACTTGTCGAATTTGCGTTAGCCCTAGCTTGTCTTGTAGATCTGGAATCCGCTTTTCTCTTCGCCTTTTGCGTTAACCCTAGTACGTACTGATACCAGTTTAGTTTTGATCCCAGGAAAATTTGGTTGGCCCTGAAGAAAGTAGTGAATTCTGATTGGATTGGTTGATTTCTTGTTCATCCATCCTAAATGTGGTTTGCATTTTCAGGGAGATGTGTGTTTGTCATGCTCAAAATGAGGTGGTAAGGTGATAATCTACATGCAATGCTGGGTGGTAAGAAAGGTCACTCTAGGAGAGATTGGTTTAAACCATTGCTTCAATGAACATCATACTAGAATTCAAGCATCTCAAGCAGGTCAGCTTGCCGGCGCGGCCTGTCGTTTGCAAAGGCCTTGTTATAGTGATTGCGCTTATTGTGCTGAGGGCAATTGTATCCCCGTTTCTCGCCGTTAACCCGTCTGAGAAGGAGGGTTTTTACGATCCAACAGCCGATTTGCTGCCTGGGATTAGGCGAGGCAAGTTCATTGAGGTTCCACAGATTATATGGGGATTGAACAATCAGAAGATTGCGTTTGCCAGGGCGTGCTTGACTGCGAGATTCCTGAACCGGTCTCTGCTCATGCCCAGTTTGAGTGCTTCGCTTTTCTACAAAGAGGTTGACTTGCTGCGACCAATCACTTTCGACAAGGTGTTTGACTTTACCAAGTTCAATGCCCGTTGCCAAGGTTTTGTAAGGTTAGCTCGCTATTCAGAAGTTTCTAATCAAACCAAGCCTTTCAAACTCCAAAAGGGAAGTGGTAGGAGGTGGACCGTGGAGAAAGACTTGGATCAGCTATTACAGTACAGAAGGGGTGAGGCAGATGACTCTGAAGTCATTGAAATCATCGGGAAACATCCATTTTTGTGGCCTGATCACTGGCCAGTGAAAGACTATGCCAGAATTTTCGATTGCCTTGCCTTAGTTCCGGAGATAGAAACTGAAGTGGTTAAGGTCATATCCAAGATTAGAGAGGCAGGCCTAAAAGCAAGACATGAGGCTGGTATTTCTCATAATAAGCACGTGAAAGATGGTACAATTAATCCACCAGTGCCATACATTGCTGTCCACATGAGAATAGAAAAGGATTGGATGATCCATTGCAAGAAATGGGAGCAGCGTTCCAATTCAAAGGAAATCTGCAGCAGTAAAGAAGAGATCATTCATAAGGTCTCACAGATCACTGATCTGCGTCGTCCAGTTGTGGTTTATCTTGCAGTAGCTGACAGCCTTTTAGAAGATGACTCGATAACTAGTGGTTGGAGAGTGGGTATGGTTGCTTTTGAGAAGAAGAGACTTGGAGTTACTGACATCTATAATAGGCAACCTTATCTTATAAAGTCCGCTATTGACTTTGAGGTATGTGCGAGAGCGGATGTGTTTGTAGGCAATAGCTTCTCAACATTTTCCAACCTTGTAGTGCTGTCAAGAACACAAAGGCTATATAACATGGGAGAGGCAAGCTCATGTGGAGAGAATGTCGGGCTTTCATCCTATGCCTACAATGTTATTGGAGACGATGGCGGGCCACAGAGATGGATGACAGATATGTCAGACACAAGCCTCCAAAACTTGAGTTACGGAACGAACAATATCTCATGCCACTGACTTATGACATAAAACACTTGACTGAACACGATCACACACACAAGGATAATTCTTGGGAGAATTTTAGCTACAAACAGAGGAACATGTTAGAAGGTTGATATTGGCTGCCACACTTGAGAGAGACTTTCGCCAAGAATTGTCTGCAGACCTTTGTGAGTGTATACAAAAACTGTTCTCTGAAGAACATTGACTTGTATTGAACAGTCTTTAGTTTGTAAAGTTAAATGTTGTGTGTTACTTTGTCTTTCTCCGTAACTTTTAATGTTATGGTTTCAAAAGAGCAGCTTCATACTGGAATTTGATGGTGTCACTTTTCACACGCATTTGCATGAGGTGTATTTATTTGTTTGCAGTGTTCTGACTTAACAAACTCTTGATCACGAATACTGTGATAGCTTCCCTGAAATATTCGCTTCGGGTTTGTATTGTCTCAACACAACTTAGTTGAAATCTTACTGTGGTAAGAAAGAGGGCTGGTTGATCCAGATTGATTTAACTTTGAAAATGAGCAATATTCGGTGTTACAGAAGAAAAAACTTATTTTGGCCCATTTTCATCAAGGATAATTTAGAATTGAGAAGAGACGAGTTGGAACTTGGAACTCGAACAATAGTCTACCACTGATACTTCAGGTTTAACTGTAGTCTATCATCTTAAAGAGAAGGGGCATTTTGTTTATTTGATCAGACAAAGAATCAGAATGGCATGATCGAGCTGTTCTTCCAGTGATTCTAGCGTGAATTTCTGTAGATGTTTTTTTGTAACATAAATTAATAAAACTTGCATGTCGAACCTTTTTTTTTACTTGAATTGCATGTTGAAACCTGATGTATATATTTATACATTTTGGGATCTTTCCCTCTTTCTTCTTTTTTTTTTTTTTTTTACTGAAACAGGCCTTCAGAAAAGGAGATGAACAAACAGCCACTGAAACGGCGGCGAACTGCCGCGCATAATTCAAAATCCAACATTTCACTGTACATAAGCTTACAAAGTTTGCTCCCGAGTTACAACTTACAGCATCAGCAATGACAGAAAATGAGCGAAGTGAAATGAAGTTACAGCTGCTACTAGATTGAGTGAGAAGAACAATGGCAGGTACAATTCCAAGAATTGCCATAGGCTATCTACCTACTTAGAACAGCCAGTGCTTCTTTCTGGTCTTGCGATTTGGAAGATCTGAAAGTGAAGAATATATCATGAGCATGAGGGAACTAATCATTAATGCAGAAATATCCCAGCAGAAATTGCTGAAATACATGGATCGTAGATACCAACTAGCACAATAACCACACCTTCATTTTTTTTCCCTTCAAATTAACACACGAGTAGTGTGTGTGCGCAATGAAAAACGAATAGAAGAATATAAATGTTTTGTGAAAATAGCAAGTAGGGAACCTTTCTTGCCCGAAGAGAAAGAAGGAACAGATCATAGAAAACAACACTCACCTTCAGTTGCATACAAGGAATTGTAGTGCACCTCACTCCAGAAGCTTAACCAAAGCTCTGCAGAAGGAACCAAGGGAATGATCAAACACCACAAATATATATTGGGATTTACATTTACCAACCCATGCGAATACTGCGTACATGGATTTAGTTTGCTAAAAGCAGGCAAAGATTTACAGAATGAAGGATATCACAAGTATTGAATAATATAAAAAAACATCATGACAACACAAAATAGAAAATGTGGCCTCAAAGTTCTCGAAGTTCTCAACTCTAACCTTTTGTGGGAGTGGCACCTCTGGGGACTATCTCGATTAGACATGTGTCTCTAAATGATGTCAGCAGGCAAATCTTGGCAGAAAACTAATTTAACAGATAAAACCGTGTTAGTACATGATGCCTACTAATATTATAACAATGGAGTACTGGCAACTTGTTAATGTCAAGGAACATGATTTTGAAAACATGTTATTTGAAATTTCAAAATTTAGAGAGAAATGTGAATTGCAGGCTTAGGGATTGCTTAATCATCAGGAGTATAATAAACTAAATATGAAAAACATGGTATTGAGCTGTTCATTGAGAATTTGAGAAGAATGGAAATGATAGGAGATGGCACTTGTATCTTTTACTCAACAAGAATGGAACAGTAACGTAAATGTTTTCAGAAAGATCACTATACTATAGACACAAGGAACCAATAATGGAAAAAAAGAACCCCATCATCCAATTCCACTTAAAAAATTATAGCACAGGTTCCTCTAAAAATAATAGCTATAAAATAAGCAAACAATTTTTTTTAGAACAATATATTGTTAGGTTACAACTTGATAGAGTTTTGTGAACAAGAAAGCATCGGATTAAACTATCGTTAGAACTAAGTCACAAGATAAATAATGTCAAAACCTACAGTTAGAAGGTATTTGCTCATAACAAACCAATCAGCCATCTTGAAAATGCTATGTTACCCGGTCTGCAGCCGCTTGTAAGGTCACATGATCTCCCCATTCTCCAGATCTACAATTGCGTAAATAAAATGCTTTAAATAAGGACATAAACAGCAAGTTAAAAGTTTTACATGACAGGTGTGTTGTTGTTAAGAACTAGAACCTTTTCATTTTCTTCAAGTACACCTTATATTCCATCGGTACATAGCCTTCATAGTGTTTCCTGAATTCCTTTAGCTAAACCAGAGAGATAGTAATTCAGCATAGCACATATCAAGAAACTAGATTGATGATGTAACTAAGTTAGAGACTTCTGTATTTGCAAAACAAACAAGTTTTGCTAAGGAATTAGTGAAAGAGTTATGGAACTACCTGCTTCACGACTGACTTCCTCACATGTTTGTGATAGTCAGGATTGCGAAATATCTGATCTGCCAAAGCTCGGAACTGTAAGGGGAAAACACATGACAAAAATAAGGACTGGTTGGAGACACACATTGAAAACTTGACCTTGCAGATGAACTGAAATAGGATCATAACACTCTTTTGAAAGAGGACATTATGGAAATATATCACACAAGTTTATACAGGAAAGGAGATGTGATAGATTATTATAGTAACTAAATTCAGAATAAATCCAAATAATATAATTTGCTGAGAAGGTCATATTATACAGTCAATAGTGAGATAGATGACTTCTCCAAATGTAGTCGAAATGCCTTTTAAGTAGTTTTTTAAATTATACCTATGGTAATTATACAAGCAAGTAAAAAAATAGTAACCTGACAATTTCCGTCTCCTTCAATTTGGAATTCAGCTAAGCCATAAGTGCCCAATCTGAGAAAAAAAAAGAAAGTCAGGTAAATGAAGGAGACATGAATCAGGGAAAAAGTAAAGAAAACAACACAAATACCTTTCCAGTAATGTTTCATGATCTATTGTTGCATTATTAACATCAGGAATTTGCCCATTAACTCGAGGAGTGTGCTGCAAATGAATACATCAGTAACTTGGTACAGGGGAGTTAGCACAGTAGCACTAGAACTTGCAGAGTAATCATGGAGGATATATAAAGCATATATCTTTTTTTTTTTTGCGGGGGATATGAAGCATATATCAAAAATAGTATGTTCGTTACTAGGCACGTTCTCATGCTAGATAGCTAAATAGCCGAATAGCTCCCATAAAAAAGACACCAAAACTATCAAAAAGACATATTCAATAAAATAGACTAGTACCGGGATAGAATCTAAGTGGGAAAGGCGTTTTCCAAGACTCCGTCCACTGTTCTTCGCTTCAGTTAAAAGGGTACCAACTGTCACGTCCTCCTCACTCTCCTGAGTACTGGTGCTAAGACTTGAGCAAGAACTTTTGCTAGCATGATCCTGTTGTTCAGACATGCTACCTCAGAGGGAGCATTGAAAATATATGGATTGGCTGCAGGTTGCAAATGAAAGAATCAGTGCTGCAATAAAAAAAAATCAACAGTCAAGAGCATACATTTGCGTAATAACATGGACAGTAAGTACAATATTAAAGAAACTGATGGCAAGTACTCCTAGCAAACAGCAAAGTGTTCAGACACAACACTGAATGGCTTCTATGCTGGAATTACCTACCTAAATATTCTAAGATCAACATTGGAGCATGCATAATACACATCTGGCTCCACCAGATGATTTATTGTATGTATCCAGTATATTTGTTGCAAAATAAACTCGCTGAGCTAGAAATGCCATTGATTGTCTCATTGGTATAAACCAGTAAGGACACGCAAAGAACTGAAGTAGTAGAAACGATGCACCAGAATGCCAGATGACAAGGCAACTAATTTCCAAGAAAACGAGACAATTGTCAACTGGGTAACTGGAAGGCCCGTTCCTCACACGGCAACACTACTGATCAAACGAGATAAATCTGGTATTTTCAGAGAAGCAAAAATTTCACACGCCTCCTTGCACTACCAATTTATTACTGGAGGAAACTACGAACTCTCTGAACAATAGCCAAGCTTGAGCTAACTGTCTAAGAAATATACCACACAAAAACTGTACCAATGAAGCCATGGATCTGAGCTTGCAACTTGGAACGGACTCCCTATCCGGACAAAAAGGACACCCACAAAATTACCATTTTTCCGGGAACTACAAGGCAAAAAAAGTTGTACAGATGATGGGTAGACCTAACATTGGAGCATGGGACTTCAACTGAATCCCCAATTTTTCCTTTTAAACAGAAACTGCTAGTTCTGCTACAAATACAAGAACAAGCACGCATCAAAGAAATCCAGAAAACTAGAAGGGTTAACTGAAAGGAACCAATCAATCCAACTTCAGGTGGCTATCCCGCACCTTGCTGGTTCTCGCCGGACGCGGGCGGGAGGAGGAGGAGCTCCGGCTTGCGCGGCAGCAGATCGGCAGCAGAGAGGAGAGGAGAGGAGCACGATGGAGAAGAAGATGCGGGAAAGAAAGAAAGAAAGAAAGAAAGATGCAAAGCAAGGCAACAGAAGAAAATGGAGGGGAAGGAGGGCATTTTGGTCATTTTACTATCTTTTACTATTCTCCTCATATACTTCTAGGAGTGTTTGACTGGTTGCAAGTTGTATAGTAACTTGCACTCCAAATGTCAAATTTGGTGATCTATGGGTAGAGTCAAGGCAACAATTTTGCAAGGGCTATAGCTCTGCATTGGGATTTTGGTTTTCTTTTTTGGGATATGCAAAGTGCATTTTTTTTATTAAGATTAGAAAAAAAAAAGTGGTTCTACACAATAAAGTAATACATCTGTCTCATAATAATTGTATTTCTAGAATTTGAATTTGTCTCAAAATAATCATCGAAATAAAGTACTAATGGCCTCATTAATTATTTTTCATTTAAATTTCTCCATATTTTACTCCCAACTACTCTTCTACTCTTACTTATACACCATTTAATAAAGAGCACCATAGTTTTTCTTCTCAAACTTTAATATGTACTAGATAACCTAGAATTACAATCTTTTTAGGATGGAGTAGTTTGTATACAAAGAAAAATGAAATGGAGAGTGGTAGATTAGGAAGGTCGATATCTCACAAAACATGATGTACTAACGAAGGAGCGCTCCATCTAGATAGACACCTTGCTTCACGCCAGAGGGCGGCTTCTATTGCCACCATCTCTGCTACTTCCTGCACTATTTTGCACTTGCCCTTGAAGACATAGGCCCTGATGGACTAAAACTTTTTAAGTCCCTATCACATCGGATGTTTGAATATTAATTATAAATATTAAACGTAGACTATTAATAAAACCCATCCATAATCTTGGACTAATTCGCGAGACGAATCTATTGAGCCTAACTAATCCATGATTAGCCTATGTGATGCTACAGTAAACATTCTCTAATTATGGATTAATTAGGCTTAAAAAAATTGTCTCGTGAATTAGCTTTCATTTATGTAATTAGTTTTGTAAGTAGTCTATATTTAATACTCTGAATTAGTGTCTAGAGACAGGGACTAAAGTTAAGTCCCTGGATCCAAACACCACCATAGTTCCTGCATTGTTTTTCTAGAGGGTAGATTTTTATTGGATTTTTTAAAAAGGAATTGCATTTCTTTTCCCTGTAAAATCATGGTATTTTATATTTGGAGTACTGTATATTTGTATGCATGCCATGTGTGTTACGTGTGATTGACAATGTTCCATGTGGTTTATTTCCAAGATTTGTTTCGAACCAACTTGCAGGTAGCCACAGGATTTCACATCAGCCAGAGAGGTATTTTGATTAAGGATTCTTGATGCTAATGCTTTTAGGACACTTCAGAGAAACACACTGTCTTTGGTCTCAAGCTGCATGAACATGGCTAAACAAAAGAAAACGAAAAGCATCCACATTTTCATTTTTTTAAACAAAAGAAAACGATTGAATCACAACCAAATGGAGTGGAAAGAAAACCTAAAATCAGTACCGGTGCACGCTGAAAAGAATCTCCATCTTCTTTTTTGCAGCATCGAAGAAGGACTACTACTAATTAATTGTAGTTAAGAGTGTACTAATACCAAACAGCATGTGTTCTATTGTAGAGGCATCTCTCATTTAATATTTACTCTTCAAGAGCAACAACCAGCCAGTTGAAAAAGGCATTAGATGATGAAGTGCAGACATGATGTGATCATGTGAACAAAGAATGGGAGAAATTGTTCACCAACTTTCTTCTGATGGGAAAGAAAGCCTTCTTTACTGCACTGTAGGGTGCAAAATTACTCCCTCTTTGATCCATCAAAAGCAAAATTTACATCAGATTTGAATTACAATCAAAGCATGTGTACAATTGATTTCTGGTTTGTAATTTCTTTCTGTACCACAAAATCTGTTATAATACACTTGAGTTTGCTCAAGAAATGGAGACCATCATTACGTTTTCTTCATACTACAGAAGGAATTGAACAGAAGTATGATCAGAGCTTCCTTGAGATTTCTATCAGGGCTTGGCAGTGCTGAACAGTTATGAATGCTGCCTTATGCTGATTAGCTCGATGTCAAAGATGAGTGTACCGAGAGTGGAACCCTCGCCATTTGCCAGACGTGTTGGGTTAAATATAGTAGTAAATAATCTCTGCCGATCAAAGAACTGCACACAAAGCAGCAGAGAAAAGTTAGTTTTTTTTTCCCCCATAGCCCTCTCAGTTAATCCTTCAATCGTAGATAAAGAATTAAAATATGAACATTCATATGTCTGATTCTGCTAAAGACAAAAAAGGATAACTTATATGTTAGTTTTGAATGTTTGACAAGTCCAACTAATAAGGAACATGTAGGAATTGCCTAAACTGGGAAACCTTCAGCTAAGTGATAGTAGACTAGAATAGAAATCCAGGATTCTTGATAGCATGAAACTTTGTTAGAACAACACTTACATTAGGAGGAATGGGTTCTTGTGATGTGTTCTGATATCCCTGTGATGGTGGAATGATCACACGGCGAAGACCACCAACTCTCATGGACTTAACTGCTGCTTCAATACCAGGTATAACCTGTGTAACAAATGCATAAGATCGTGGCAATATTATCATCACCCCAAAACATTCAAAAACAAGCATCCCAAGAAACATACAGAGTGGATGTCAGATAAAATGGAGACATTGACCAAGTTGACAATATCATAAAAAAGAAAAGAAAATCACAGTGAGCATCCAAAACCATAAGAACAGATAGTTCTTAATGGGCAGTGAAGTTAGTTTTTCAAATAAACCGAACTTATTATACTCCAAGCTAATACATAAACCGCCATCTTAAAATCAGACCTACGCACATCATAGGACGATGTAGTTTCTCTTCTTTGTTACTTAGCCACTGAAAGTTCTCTGCATACAAAAACATGAACCACTTCTATTTCATTCATAACTAGGGTGCGCTTGGGAGTACAACAACTGCATTATTTTAAACTCTTGAGAAAATATAGCAGATATCGAACAATTGACCATTCAGGAATCTGCTTGAAACTACTCACACATCATGTTACTTTTTCATCAACAAGGTAACACCAATATGTTGCAACCTCAAATTTCAGGCAAACTTCAGAACGGAAGTATAGAAGACCCCTATATAAAATCGCACACTGTAGTACACTAGTATGAGCACTCTATGTGATTCATTTTTTTCAAAAAAAAAAAGAAGTTCTGACGAAAATCTTGTGGCATTATCTCACTTTTCTAGTCCCCACGGTGAATACAAACGGCATCGGATCACCGGTCTCGTCCTTGTGATCATAGGTGGAGTCGAAGCGCCATCCTTGCTTCGCTGCCAATCTACCGTAGTAATGGATTGCAACCTTCACAGTTCATACAAATGAACATAAGAAACTTTCACATATGATCCAGACAAACCCAAGCATATTGCAAATATAGCATCACAAGAGGGAATATAATACTAGCTTCATTACACATAAAAGCAATCCTTGCACCTATAACTTGCTCAATCAAGAAACGAATTGAATATCCGAATCAGTTAATTGCATTTCCAAGGTCTCCAGTCTCTCCACTAGGTTAATCAGAATTTAGAACACGAAAGGCTCTATAAGCCGAGTTTATTTTAAAGGCGGCGGCTTTTACCTGGTCGCCGTCGGCCGGGACCTCGCCGGAACCATCCCGGAGGTCTAGGGCCTTCACGCCGCCGGAGCCGGGGATCTCGGCGAAGCTAGGGGCAGCGGCCGCGGCAGAGGCAGAGGCCGCGGCCGCGGGCAGTGTGGAGGCAGCAGAGGCGAGGAGGAGGTGCCTTCTTGGGATGGTCGGTGCATGTGCTTCGGCTACCGCGAAAGCTTGGGCTTTTTGAGGCGGCGGCACGACGCCGGCGGCCGGAGCGACGGCGGTCGACAGACTGACCATGGAGAGAGCGCCGTTGGTTTTTGCAATTCTTTTTTTTCCCTGTTTTTTTTTTCGTTATTACTAGGGCACATTTGAAGCGCACGTTGAGGGGAAAAAAGTCAGCCAAGAATAGGAATGAACTGAGAAAATTTTTTAAAAAATACTATTGACAAGCGCACAATTCTAAAAAAATTCATCAATAAGTGTGAGCTTTAGCAATTGTACAAGTGACTTTGTTGTAAAAGTATCATTACCGCTAGTGTTTCGTTAGCAGCCCATTGTTAAGTGTTATAGGATGAACAATACATATAACGGTGGTAGGATGGACAAAACCTTAATAGTGATAGCATTTATAAGATAAAATCACTTATACGATGGTATTTTATGAAACCTGCACCTGTTGATGATATTTCTTGAATTTGGACGTCAATGATAATTGTTGGTCTTTCCTCTTATAGAAACTATAAGTAATCCTTCCATCCCAAAATATAACCATTTCTAGCGTTCAAAATTTATTCTAAAATATAACAAGGCATGTTCGGCTGCTTGTTACAGCAGCTGCTAGGCAGCCGAAGACAGCTATCGCTAGTTCTTTCGCTGCATCTACAAGCAGCAACTTGGCTGTGAAAAAGGGCTGTAACCTGCAGCCCAACAGACCCACGATATCTCCACCTATATTTTATACCAAATCAATCACAAACCTTTCACCATTCAAATTCTTTATTAATTTTCTCTTCTGAACCAATCGCAACATTCTTCCATTTAATTCTACCTATAAACCATATGAAAAACAAAAACACAGGAATTAGGATTGTTAGATCCCAATCTTTTGTTTCAAGGGACCAAATAAAACAATTTTCCACTAGAATTTAAATCCTATAAATTTTCAATATTTCCCATATAAATCAAAGGATCCATAAGCTTTTTGCAAGTGGTATATAAATTTTCTTTTTATTTTCAAATTTTAACATACAACTTTTAGATTTGACCTCATACATTCACTTAAATATATGTTGAGCTGAACCATATACGTTTGAAAGCTCGTTGAGCTTTTGCCCTTTTTTCCACATATGAAACGAGAAATGCATTAATATATGATTAATCAAATATTACTGTACTAACGATTACAAACTTGGAAAATAGGTCTACTTGATTTTTTTTTAAAAAAACTTCTACATACAAAGTTATTTTTAAATAAAATGCATTATTTAGTAGCTTAGGAAGCTGCTTACAGTAAAAGGGTGTTTGAAAAGCGAATCGAACAAACAAATGCAACTTCGCATGTTAAACTTAGCAAACCGAACATCGTATAAAGAGTTATATCTATTGGTTCAACTCCCATGTAAAGCTTTTAGAAAAAGAAAATCCTATCTAAAATCTACAAATTTATCCATTGTTAACATACTAGTATGTAAAAAAAAAAAAAGACAAACCATAACTACGAATCTAGACATGTACTCCCTCCGTCCCAAAAAAAGACAAACCCTGGTTTCCGTGCCCAATGTTTGACCGTCCGTCTTATTTAAAAAAATTATGAAAAAAATTAAAAAGACAAGTCACGCACGAAGTATTAATCATGTTATATCATCTAACAACAATTAAAATACGAATTATAAAAAAATTTCATATAAGACGAACAGTCAAAGTTGGACACGAAAACCCAGTGTTTGTCTTTTTTTGGGACGGAGGGAGTATATGGCTAAGTTCGTAAGTAGAATTGGGATTTTTTTAGACAGAGGAGTAGACCTTAAAAAAAAGGTGGGGAAATAAGCCATAGACATCACACAAATAAGAGCTTATTTGATTCAGCTTAGGATTATTATAATCTTGATTATTAAGAGTAAGCTAAAACAAACAGATAGCTTATTATGATAGATTATTACAATGTATAAGCCATATTACTATAATCTGGTAATCCACTCTGAAGATGCTTTTTTTAATTATTGGGTGGCTAACATCCAGTAACAAACAACTAATAATTCAGAGAAATAAACAGCTAACAATTTATTCTATTTCAGCTTATTATAATCCAATTTATAGTAATTTGGCTTAATAATATTCTAAATTACAATAATTCTAACCTGAAACCGGGCCTAAATCTGACTCCCTCCAATCTCTCATCTCCTTCTCCCTGTGCTGGAGCTGCAGTATACAGGTTGGCCAATCCGGACGTCTCACATTATCCTCATCCATCCCAACACCCAGAGAGAGCATAAACACACCCCAGCTCGACTAGAATACGAGAGAAAAATCCCATCTTTGGTCTCCTCCCCCTCCCTCTCGCTTGCTCGCATCTTCCCCGGAGATGCCGCCGCCGCCGCCGCCGCCGAGATGCGCCGCCACCACCGCACACCACTCCCTCCTCGGCTCGCCCACCTGCCTCTCGCGCCCGCGGCGGCGGTGCTGCCCCGTGCGCGCCGCCGTCGCCGTCCAGGCCGAGGCGCAGGCCAAGGTGTCGCTCATCCGGATTGGCACCCGCGGGAGGTGATCGCAATCGATCCAACCCTTTTTTTTCTTCTCCTTCTCTAATTCTAGGTGCTGCTCGTGTGGATAAGCGGTAAAATTCGCGTATTTTAGGTGCTAAATTGGTTTGGATTTGGGGTCGCGGTGGCTGCGAGATCTTGTTTTCCTCTGGGAATTTGGGTGTTTGAGATTTGGCTCTGACCCAATTGCGTCGTTAGATGTCAGACATTGCGAGCACTGGTAGAATTCAGGTATAGAGAATTGAGGCTGCTTACCAAGATATGACATGCCTTTAGCTTCGTTTTGATGGAATTTTGGATCAATGATAGCATGCCATTGTTAACCTTAGTAGTGCTAAAGAATAGACTTTTTTTCAGTTGGCAAAAGTTGGACTTTTAGATGTTTCCCATACGATTGTTGGTCAACACGACAGGTTGTATTGTTCTTGCGCTTTATGAGCTAGCTGGAAGTTACATGTGATTCTTTGCACGATTCTAGACATTAGATGCTTTTTTTTTCTGATTTTAACTTGGATCTCGTGTAAATTTTGCATCCACATTAAACTCTTATGAGGAATTCACAAGAATTGTTATGGTTTCTCTCTTTTCAATATTGACTTGAAAGTGACTTTATGGTTGCGAAAAAGGGACTTTCTTTCTTTTCTTTGTTTTTAACAATTTTTTCTTGTGATAGAGTAGCTTATTTGAGATATGCAAGTATGTAATTCAAATTATTGGCTGTGTAGGACAGTCCTCTTGCACTGGCACAAGCTCATGAAACCCGAGACAAGCTGAAGGCTGCACACTCAGAGTTAGCCGAGGAGGGGGCCGTTGAGATTGTCATCATTAAGACCACAGGAGACATGATCTTGGACAAACCCCTGGCAGATATAGGTGGCAAGGGTTTATTCACCAAGGAGATCGATGATGCACTTTTGCAGGGAAGGATTGACATTGCCGTCCACTCGATGAAAGATGTTCCAACATATTTACCAGAAGGCACGATATTGCCTTGTAATCTCCCACGGGAAGATGTGAGAGATGCATTCATATGCTTGACTGCAAGTTCCCTTGCGGAGCTTCCTGCTGGCAGTGTTGTTGGAAGTGCTTCTCTGCGTAGACAATCTCAAATTCTCTACAAATATCCATCACTCAAAGTAAGTACAATGACCACTTTAATGACAGTTACAGTATGCGTTGTAGATTTCTATTGTGAAAGGGTGGTGTTCCATTTCAACTTCGTAAAAATATGACTAGTTCAGGATATCCAATGCTAGATTCACATTGGTTAATGTAGGTTTAGGTTCTAATGTTAGTGAATGCTTTTCAGGTTGTTAACTTCAGAGGAAATGTTCAAACACGATTGAGGAAACTCAAAGAAGGAGATGTCCATGCTACATTGTTGGCTCTAGCTGGACTAAAACGCTTAAACATGGCAGAAACTGCGACATCTGTATTGTCAGTGGATGAAATGCTTCCAGCAGTTGCTCAAGGTGCTATTGGAATAGCTTGCAGAAGCAGTGATGACACAATGGTAGGGATCTAATGTTTTAATTTGCTAGTAGATTAAAGAAAATCATAGAGTCTGCATTCATAATGCCATACCCAAATCTGAACTGTGCTGCCTTTTAATTCTGGTAAGGTGACAAGTTCAAGCACCGCTAGTCTTTTTTTTCTTCTGTTCTCAGCTGTGGCACATCATGCTGTTAAAAAATAACAGATGATTGTTCACAAATCTGATGACCTTGTCAACCAACTCTTCACATTTTCATTTACCTACTGCAGCCTTGATCCATTTGTTTGTTGCTCTTTATCCTGATCATGTTGCATATTTTGAATATTTTAACAACTGATAGACTCAAAAATAAAATCTTTTAGAATATTCTTGCCTGAGCCTCCAGTACAGCTATGCAAATGTGCCAACTGCTTGCATGATCTGTTGCGTATTTATGCACCGCAAGCGAAAGATAATGACTCTTTGTCCTTCCTCCTGCAGATGAATTACTTGTCCTCATTGAACCATGAAGATACCAGATTAGCTGTTGCATGTGAAAGAGAATTCTTGTCAGTTCTTGATGGCAACTGCCGAACTCCAATTGCGGCATATGCTTCTCGTGACAAGGATGGGAATTGTTCATTCCGAGGGCTATTGGCTTCACCTGATGGATCTACAGGTGCCCTTTTTTTTCAATAAAATCTATGATACAAAACAGCTGTATTTTCTATTTTATCATGGAATTAAAATGTTTTTTTTTTTTGTGATGCTGCTTACAGTATATGAGACTTCAAGAACTGGACCTTATGATTTTGATATCATGGTTGAGATGGGTAAAGATGCTGGCCACGAGCTGAAAGCAAAGGCTGGCCCTGGCTTCTTTGATAGCTTGCAATGAAAATAGAAATCCACCATTGGCCAAGTAGAGTGTTGAGTGGATTATTTTGATTTTTTTTTGTACCCTAGTTCTACTAGAGGATTGTACCACAATGTTGAGCTGTCTCATTCAGATATGTATCTCTGCTTCTTTTAGCAAGGTGAGCTAGAATTTAGAACGTGGTTCCACGGTAATTGTAATCCCCTTGTATTTCCAATGAATTCTGGAAGAGGCTTTTGCGGCCAATTATGTTGTAACTTTGTAATTTGATGTAATTTTGCAGATGCTTTGTTTTCAAAATAATTTGATTCTGAAATTGTTGATTGTTGTACTTTAGTCATAAGTCTGGTTTAACATACAATCTGTCAACCAGAGCTGAATGCAATGCTTCCTGATACATAGCACTCAGATGAAATATAGCATATGTTTAGAATACTTGAACAACATATTATGGGATGATAGTGTTTTCCCCCAAAACATTACAACACGTCAAGTAGAGCGTACAGACTGGATCACTGTTCAAAATTACAGGTTACTGACATACTAGTACAGTAACCGATGCAGGTTCAGACTCGTAAGCTAAAATTTCTCAAAAAACAGTAGCAAATTTGATGCGAATTTTCTTGCATGTCACATAAGCCTGGTCACCGGAAGCAGAGTATCCGGCATTCAAATGCTCACAGCTGATCTCTGTTTCAGTTGAGCATTGACACTGAAATAGTATATTGCTTGCTAGATTGGTTGATAGTCAGGATGGTTCAGCCGATGGAAAGTACAAACTGAATAGCTAGCTTTTTTGTTATCAATGCTGCAGTCATATCATGTGAAATTGCAGCTTCATCATGTCATGAATCTCTGTTAACTGCTCTGATTCTGCATTGCGGACACGTTAGCCATCTCTTCAGCGGTCACTGGCTTGTGCATCTGGATGAACAGGAAGGCAAACACACTAGTTAGCCAATTGTCCTTTCAGAAAATAATTACGATGTCCTACTACCTATTACCATGTCAAATGAAAGGAAGATTGGCAAAACAAATTAACAACATGTTCATCAAATATAAGGCAAGCACAAGGCGGCGAAGAATTAAATTTTACAGAAAAGAATTAAACAGCACTGCCTCTTTTTGTTAAAAGAAAAGGTGAGGCATTGGATAATGAAGGGGTCAGCTTGTCAATTTGTCATTATTTAGACAAGATTGAGAAGAATGCAACTTGAAAGATGAAACTACTGGTGATATATAGGGCATCAAACGAACAAACTTCACTAATTATTTCTGTTATGTCCCTAGCTAGGTGGTTTGCATAATCCACCAAACAATTGAGTAGCATACACAAGCACAACAACAAAGCGCACGAACTGAAGAAAAATGATCAACAAATCCTGTAAAAAAGAAAAAAACTTACAGCATTAGCAACGGTTAGCAAATGAAAGCACCGCGGTAGGGGATCCTCTGCCGATGCTTGATCCATTTGTTTGTTGCTCTTTATCCTGATCATGTTGCATATTTTGAATATTTTAACAACTGATAGACTCAAAAATAAAATCTTTTAGAATATTCTTGCCTGAGCCTCCAGTACAGCTATGCAAATGTGCCAACTGCTTGCATGATCTGTTGCGTATTTATGCACCGCAAGCGAAAGATAATGACTCTTTGTCCTTCCTCCTGCAGATGAATTACTTGTCCTCATTGAACCATGAAGATACCAGATTAGCTGTTGCATGTGAAAGAGAATTCTTGTCAGTTCTTGATGGCAACTGCCGAACTCCAATTGCGGCATATGCTAGCCGTGACAAGGATGGGAATTGTTCATTCCGAGGGCTATTGGCTTCACCTGATGGATCTACAGGTGCCCTTTTTTTTCAATAAAATCTATGATACAAAACAGCTGTATTTTCTATTTTATCATGGAATTAAAATGTTTTTTTTTTTTGTGATGCTGCTTACAGTATATGAGACTTCAAGAACTGGACCTTATGATTTTGATATCATGGTTGAGATGGGTAAAGATGCTGGCCACGAGCTGAAAGCAAAGGCTGGCCCTGGCTTCTTTGATAGCTTGCAATGAAAATAGAAATCCACCATTGGCCAAGTAGAGTGTTGAGTGGATTATTTTGAATTTTTTTGTACCCTAGTTCTACTAGAGGATTGTACCACAATGTTGAGCTGTCTCATTCAGATATGTATCTCTGCTTCTTTTAGCAAGGTGAGCTAGAATTTAGAACGTGGTTCCACGGTAATTGTAATCCCCTTGTATTTCCAATGAATTCTGGAAGAGGCTTTTGCGGCCAATTATGTTGTAACTTTGTAATTTGATGTAATTTTGCAGATGCTTTGTTTTCAAAATAATTTGATTCTGAAATTGTTGATTGTTGTACTTTAGTCATAAGTCTGGTTTAACATACAATCTGTCAACCAGAGCTGAATGCAATGCTTCCTGATACATAGCACTCAGATGAAATATAGCATATGTTTAGAATATTTGAACAACATATTAAGGGATGATAGTGTTTTCCCCCAAAACATTACAACACGTCAAGTAGAGCGTACAGTCTGGATCACTGTTCAAACATTACAGGTTACTGACATACTAGTACAGAATAACCGATGCAGGTTCAGAGTCCTAAGCTAAAATTACTCAAAAACAGTACTAGCACATTTGATGCGAATTTTCTTGCATGTCACATAGTAAGCCTGGTCACCGGAAGCAGAGTATCCGGCATTCAAATTCTCACAGCTAATAATCTCTGTTTCAGTTGGGACTTGACACTGAAATAGTAGATTGCTTGCTAGATTGGTTGATAGTCAGGATGGTTCAGCTGATGGAAACTACTCCCTCTGTCCCATAATATAAGGGATTTTAAGCTTTTGCTTGCACTGTTTGAACACTCGTCTTATTCAAAAAATTTGTGCAAATATAAAAAACGAAAAGTTGTGCTTTAAGTACTTTGGATAATAAACCAAGTCAAAAAATAAATAAATATTAATTCCGAATTTTTTTAATAAGACGAGTGATCAAAGAGTGCAAACAAAAACTCAAAATCCCTTATATTATGGGACGGAGGGAGTACAAACTGAATAGCTAACTTTTTTGTTCTCAATGCTGCAGCCATATCATGTGAAATTTCAGCTTCATCATATCATGAATATCTGTTAATTGCTCTGATTCTGCATTGCGGACATGTTAGCCATCTCTTCAGCGGTCACTGGCTTGTGCATCTGGATGAACAGAAAGGCAAAAACTCTAGTTAGACAATCGTCCTTTCAGAAAATAATTACGATGTCCTATTACGTATTACCATGTCAAATGAAAGGAAGATTGGCAAAACAAATTAACAACATGTTCATCAAATGTAAGACAAGCAGAAGAAGGCGAATTCTTCTAATATATTGACATGCAATTCTTTTGAGCGTTCGTGAAAAAAAACGAAGAATTAAATTTTACAGAAAAGAATCAAACATCACTGCATCTTTTTGTTTAAAAAAAAGTGAGGCATTGGATAATGAAGGAGGCCAGCATGTCATTATTTAGACAAGATTGAGAAGAATGCAACTTGAAAGATGAAACTACTGGTGATATATAGAGCATCAAACGAACAAACTTCACCAATTATTTCTGTTATGTCCCTAGCTAGGTGGTTTGCGTAATCCACCGAAAAATTGAGTAGCATACACAAGCACAACAACAAAGCGCACGAACTGAAGAAATGATCAACAAATCCTGTAAAAAAGAAAAAAACTTACAGCATTAGCAACGGTTAGCAAATGAAAGCACCGCGGTAGGGGATCCTCTGCCGATGGTGTGGTATCATGATTCCAATATGTTATGTTTTGAAACTCCGCACGGGATTTGAAATTGCTAACCTCCCCCTCCAGCTTCTTCATATCCTTTCCTCCACTCCTCTTCTCCAATACATAACCTACACAAGAATTGGTAGAATCACCACGAACTTGATCAATACATAACCTGCACACACTCGGTTCAACTTACACTTGCTACTACAGATCATCATGTCATTACTAGATGTGCCTAGATGTGTAAATTACTAGGTACCATACCAAAATCTGGTTCTGTTTTTTTCTTAAAAACCCAATCGTTGCTGCTGATTCGTAATTTGACGCACATTTATATGAATCGATTAAAGAAAATTTCAAACGAATCCAAGAAACACACCTCGGTAGCCATCCGGGAGCGAAATGGTGGCGCCCTGCAGCTTCCTCCCGCGGAAGAAGGCCTCCTCCACCCTAATCCCCTCCACCTCCACACCTGCGCGCATCGATTCCTCAACCAAACGGCCACCACCAAGAAGAGAAAGACAGAGAGATCTTTGGCGCGAGGCACTGACTGACCTGTGTCCTTGGGCTTGAAGTAGTCGGAGACGGCGGCGGCGCCGTTCTGCCTGATGCCGCAGGGGAGGAGGTGCACCCTGCCGAGGTCGGCGGCCGCCGTGGAAGGTCGCACGGCGGCCGTGACGGCGGCGGCGGCGGCGGCTGGCTCCATGGCTCGTGGTTGCTGTGGTCACACTGAGCTAATGGGCAACTGGGCTTTTTTTTTTTCGCTATAAGCCCATCTAGGTGAACAAGTCTCTCTCTCTACATGGAGCATTGAATGTGTTACGGCGAAAATCCGAAAAATAAATAGCCTCATCTTTTCGTATGGAGCATTGAATGTGTTACAGCGAAAATCCGAAAAATAAACAGCCTCATCTTTTCGCTTATGTTTATACTTATCGGCCAAAATTTGAATTTTCAACATCAAATTTAGAGTTGATTTTAAGGTTTTTTCATCTAAATTTAGAGTTGATATATGTGATGCCCTATATATCACCAGTTGTTTCATCTTTCAAGTTGCTCCATCATATTTTAAGTTTATTTTTCAGCCTTTGCTTTTAGATCGATAAGAATACATGTATAAAAGTTTTATTCACAAATTATTTTTCGTTAGCAAATATGCCCAAAAGATGGAGCCAAAAGATAGGCCTCGTTGTTGAGAGTTCGAACGTGTTATCAGTTACTCCCTCTTTTTATGTTTTGATTTTTTTCTTAGTCATAACTTATTTAAGTTTCATCAGGTTTATAGAAGAACATAGCAATATTTTTAACACAAAATAATCATACCATCAAAATATATTTTATGTTAGATTTAATGAATCTAATTTGATGTTATAGAGATTGCTAAATGTTTCTATAGACTTTGATCACACTTAAGAATGTTTGATTAGAAAAAGAAAAGTCAAAACATTTTATAATATGAAGCAGAGGGAGTTTCACGCTGTTAAATGGAAGAAAACAGTCATGGTACAATTTCAGCTTATTTATATTCCACACCTATGTGTTCTTTTTACATTCGTGATGGGTCAATTTGTCCTATCTATGTACATTTCATAGTAGCTGAATCACATGATCATATAATTCTCTCCAACTCATAAAGCTTCATACCAGCTAAGCTGTGTATCTTCTCTCCAGCTAAAAAATCCTCATAGCAGTTGATTTGATAAATCCCCACATGATTTGGCCTCCTTAACCCACATCAAAGGAGTGTTTACTGCCAGGAGCACTGTGATATTCACAACTTCAAATTCTAGTTGCTGTCTACCAATCTTTCATTGCCGCTACAAAAGAACCAAATTACCAAGTCCACCTATGCATATCATGCAAACTGGTGGGAAATATTGATTGATAGGAACAATGTAGATGATCAGTTTGTCCAGCTATCTGTCAGAGGAGATGGCTTCTTCTATTCTCCTGATAACAGTGCTAAGACTATGCCCGCTTTCCAGTGCTTTGACGGCAGCTCTATGCGCTTTCTTGTGCCATTTCAAGAGGTTGTAAGATTGCATGACTGACCAACGAGCTCGGTTTGCCATCTGATAAGCAAATTGAGAAATATGTGTTTGACTACATCGGTTTCAATCAAGATGAGATAAAAGATTAAGAAACAGAGTGATACAAACCTGAGCAACAGAGAGTGGGGGATCCAGAAGAATGCACAAACTCCTGAACAGATTCTCGTCATTTTCTCCCCCTTCTGCCTCGCCATAAACGAGTGCTTCCGCGGCAATTCCAGCAAATAGAATCATACAATATCTGCAATTTAAGCATTCGAATTTAGCTTAGATGAGGAAGAAATTATATCGAAGAACTCCAAGTAACGACATTCAAGCACGATACCTATTTTCAGTACCTGTCAAATGCTGTGCTTGACAGATGGCCCTCAGCAAGTTCTTTTTCCATTTTTTCATCCCAGAACTGGGTCCCTGCCTGCAAAGTTAGTATGAAACACCGCCACTTCAGTTCTAAGTAACATGTGAAGGTCTACATAATAATTAAACAGCATAGCTCAGATCCTTTGGAAATAAAATGGTTAGAATAGATAACCCATCTCTACAGGGCAAAGCAAAGAGAGAGTCTAATAATCTACTAACATGGTAGAATATCAATATATTTTCAGGACAACTTTAAAGCATAATCCAGACAGAATGAAACATACCACCTCATGACAACTCACTCTTGTTTATAAACATTCCCGGAGGTACAGAAAGCATGAAATGTGGATGGAATAGCTACTACTTACAAAATTAGCCATAGTCACTGATGGCAGGTTACTATTTATTAAAATCTGATAAAGTGGTAATGCCATGTAGCTTACACGCCTTACTTTACTTCTAATATTGAACTCAAATCCTAGAGTGAAAAAGGGAACTGTTGATTGCTCTGTCAATATGATGGATAATTAATCAAGGAGACCAAACTCTATTGCAGACCTTTGTAGCAATAAGGTAATATATGAAGTGCAAAAGGTGTAAGCCCACAAAACAAAGAGTAGCAGAATACAGAGACATGAGTGTTTAGCAGGTACAACTTTCTCATATCTGCCTGTGTGGATTTACACTTTCTCACGAAAGTGATAGCATGAGCTTTTGTAATAGAAACGGCAAGTTACCGAGTGAAATCACCAGAACCACATCCCACTAAAAAAAATAAAGGGAAAAAAAATGAAAAAAGGCCCTGGAAATTAAGTGAAAGAAGTTACACTACTACATGTAGATAATTGACAAGAGAATAAAACAAATGTAATAGTTATTCCCTATACAATAAAGGAAAACTACTGATAATTGTACCTGGCCTTGAATGCCCATTCGTAATGCCACAAATGGATCTAAAATGACTCCTCGTATGGGGCAACCCATTAGATAAGCTACGTGCATTCAAAGTGAGAAGTGTTAGGTCAACGGAATAGAATCTCATGAGTCAGAAATAATAAAAACCACATACAGGAAAACGAAAGTAGAAAGTACCAATCTAAAGTTTTGTGTTAGTCACATGAACTTGAGACAGAAGAGAGGAAAAGGTTCTAAAGGAGAATAATACCAGTAAGAAGATGGCCTGCTTCATGTACAAGGATCCGGCGCTTGTAAGGAGGCCAAAAACATGAGATTTGAGCAACACAGGTACCACCAAGAAACATTGCATCTGCTGCTACTAACCCCAATATGGCAGCCAAGTTAGGCCGTACATCTACTCCTTGATTTAGAAGATAAGATACACCTCCAAGAAATCCAATTAGAACATACGAAGAATTTCCTGAGAGACCCCACTTCTTTGGTGCGAGCTTTATAGCTGAGAAAAGTAATCAAAGAAAAAAAAAATGAGAGCTCTACAGAATACAGCCACAGTTCATAATAGAAGAAAGAAAAGTCCCATGAAGCTGCTCTATCACATGCTGTAGTTGTGTTGCTAATGACTAATAAGGGGTATTGCAGTATGCATTTGTTAGGAAAAAGAAGTGTGGCAGTTCATTTAAGGACTCCAATCCAATACTGTCTGAAAAACATCCATACGAAATGGGATGCTATTGCAACTCTCACCTTCCAAACCTGTCATCTCCTTCAAAACAGTTGGTGTGACTTCTCTTGGCCCTTCCAGAACTGCAACAAAAAAGAAATACATTCACGGTGGTCAGTGTAACTAACACCAATGCCAAAGACAGTCTGAATTATATGGTATCTTATAACAAAAAAAATATCCATATAAACTCTAAATGCAAGTGAGATTATGGGATCGAGTCTTCAATACAAGCACATCATATCATCAATTATCAATCTTAGGGTGCCATTCTACAACCATTTGCTCCCTCCATTTCATATTATAAATCGTTTTGACTTTTTCCCTAGTCAAACTAGTAAGTTTGAACAAGTTTATAGAAAAAATTAGTAATACCTATAATACAAAATTAGTTTTATGAAAACTAACATTTACATTTTGATGATATGTTTATTTTGTGTCGTAAATGTTGCCATATCTTTCTATAAACTTTGCCAGACTTAAAATTGACTAGAAGAAAAAAGCAACTTATAATATGAAACGGAGGGAGTAACAAACTGAATCCCGCACCCAAATTATCTCTTAAATTGCAACCAATTTACATTTTAGGACCCTCAAATCACGCACCAAAAATGACCAACAACAATGGAAAGCGAGGCCCCCGCGACTCGGGCTTACCGATGTTCTTGCACTTGCCGAAGTTGGCGAGGACCCCGCGGTCGGCGAGGAACTGATAGGCCCGCCCCACGAGCCGCATGTCGTCGGCGTCGATGCAGGCGTCGAGCACCTCCCAGTCCCTCCCGGGGGGCACGGGGAGCGCCACCCGCGCCACGGCCGCGCCCGCCGAAAGGTGGCTGGGCCCCGCGGGAGGAAGCACGCCGCCATCGCCGCTCCGCCCGCCGCCGGCCTCCTCACTGAATAAGGGAAGAGGGAAGAGAGAAAAGAGAAGAGAAGGAGAAGAAAAAAACGTGCAGCTGACATGTGGGTCCCACGTACTTGTTTTAAAAAAATTGCTAAGTAGGATGCCACGTCAGCAAAACCACCTATATATACTGCCTAGTGACTTTGATTGAACGGTTTTGTATAGTTTAGGGGTCGAGATTTCTGTTTTTGTGGTTAATGGATCTAAAAAAATCTCGCTGTTAAGTTGAGGGACCTCCATTGAACTTATTCCAAGATAGTATTCATGATTCAATTCGGCGGAGAAAGTCCATTTACTCGCCCTCACTTATAGCCCGAAGCCCGATTCTGATTTTCATCCATGAACAGCACAACAGTAAAACTACAGATATTGAAGCTTCCACAACATAAATCGATGCCAATCGACTCCTTTAATGGTTTGTGAAACACCAGGAGGTGGTGTGGTGGTGATTAAATTTATTTTTTAATCAGTTGTTACCCTGTTCTTTATTATTTGAGACTGTTTTTTAACTTTTGTTCGGGGTTAGCTCTCGTGCTCCTGCAAGTGTTAGAAGTCACCTTGCCATGGCAATCGGATGATCAAGGAGAAATTGTATTTTAAAAATGTGAAATAAATGACTAAGTCCTTAAATTTAAACCATTATATAATTTAGATATATGAAATTATAAATTACATGTTTGCAAGTATATTGTTGGTTTAACGTCTCACAGCAGATCCATTCCTCGTTTGACCGTGGATGGCCGCCGATATGGCACTCCACGTTAATACAAAGAATGTATTCAAGTGATGTAAAACTTACACTAAACCTCTCCTTGCTATAGGGTTGAATCCCCTTTCCTCAACGCATGAATTCCCCTTGTTCACAGTGAAATGTACTCCATATGATGTACTACTACATTAATCTAAAAAGATATGATAGAGGCGTCTCGACTGGAAAAGTTTGGAAGAACATAGCATCGATTCCAAGCACGCAAGCTGCGAAACAACATGAGCCCAAAAAACCCAATGGTCCATTAATCCATCCAATCCATTTTCGTTAGAATTCAGCCATGTTGATCAGGGCAACAAGAAGACGACCGCCCACCTCACCATTTCCACACTCCGGCCGCCGCCCCCACCTTTCCAGAACCTTCCCTCGTTCGTTCCAATACCGTCGAATCCTCGCCGTCGATCCCCAATCCGTGGGCCCACCACAAACCCGCAGGCGCCGCATCTTCTCTCTTACCCCCGCTCCAAGCCAGACCCCACCTGAACCAAACCCACTGCCATCTGGGCCCCACGCCTCCCGGCCCCACATGCCAGCGACGCGGAGATGCGAATATTCCCTTCGTTAGCCTCGCCCCCCTCTATAAAGAAAACCTCCCTCCTCCGTCGCCGCATCACATCGCAATCCAAGCCTTCGTCTTCGTCTTCCTCTCGCCGCCTCCGATTCGATCCGATCCGATCCAAGGTGAGTTCCCCCTCCGATCGCGCGCGCGATCTCGGATCCGCGGGCTGTGTGCGATTCGCGGGATCTCGTTTGACGCTCGCGGGGCCGGATTTGGTGCAGGGGAGGGGGAAGCAATGGCGACGAAGAGGAGCGTGGGGACGCTGGGAGAGGCGGATCTGAGGGGGAAGAAGGTGTTCGTGCGGGCCGACCTCAACGTGCCGCTCGACGACGCCCAGAAGATCACCGACGACACCCGCATCCGCGCGTCCGTGCCCACCGTCAAGTTCCTCCTCGAGAAGGGCGCCAAGGTCATCCTCGCCAGCCATCTGGTGAGTGATCTCCCCGCTCGATCCCTTGACACACCCGCGCTTTCGATTTGCTAAGTGGTATCTCATTTTAGATTTCTAGAGGTGGATGATATCGATCCTTGACCCACCCGCGCTTTTGATTTGTTAAGTGGCATCTCGTTCTAGATTTCTAGGGGTGGATGAGATTTGGTCGCTAGTACTAGAATTTGGATCGGAGGCTAACCATTTGTGTAGATATGAGTAACTTCGTCAGGGTTGTAGTGATCAGTGTAGGATTCGATATGATCGAGGCAAAGGCGGCCCAATTTTTAAAATGAAAATCGATCTCTTATTTGTTTGTGTTGTTTAAATAGTTTTGCATTATGACAGACTGACATAACGGGCTTGACTTAATTAATGAACTGTCAGACGAGGTAGATGTGCTACTGTTTGTTCTTTATTGTGATCAGTGCCCAAAATGAACTTTGATTGTGATGACTTGGACCAGTGCATTGTTTAATGCTCTTGCTGACCTTTGTGCTTGCCTTCCATTTTGGTTGGGTGCCATGACCATGTATGTCTTCCATTATATTAGTACTTTTTTAATTTTTTGATGACTAATAAGAGTAGTACTAGCATAATATAATGAATGAACATTAAAAGTATTCAGCATGGAGGTTTGACCTTTAGTGTAATGGAATAATGGGTTTGATGATGATTGTCTTGTCTTTTGTTGCTTTCAGACAATGCAAGTTCCTTGTCTATAATTGATCATCAAATTTTTGTATAATTGATCATTAAATGTTTGTTAGGTAGGAAATAGTGGTTAAACCTGATCACAGAGACATGTCAAGTTTGTGCTTCTGCATTTCACATGTATATTTCATCCAGCACTTATATCTGTTTCATTTCACTCACAAGCACTTATATCTGTTTCATCATGGATCGGATACCATGATGGCATAGTGTTTGCACAAAGCTTGCTTGGGTTTAGTTCAACTGTCTCCTGATAACCAAAACTTCACTTTTTTGGCTGGCTAAAGTTTTGTGCCATGAGAACCTCCAGCAGAATATATCAATTTCAGGAGTATCCAAACCAAAATGGTTATGTTGTATATTGTACAACAAGTCGACAAATAAGCAACTTTGTGTCGTAGCTTTTATATGTAGAAGAGTTTATAATGCTTGTGGTGCGTACTGTGAACAAAATCAGAATGGATTACTAATCAATTGTAAGCTCTTAACTGTTGCTTTTCCTTCTAACGTGATTCACTTTTGTAACTTCCAGGGCCGTCCGAAGGGTGTCACCCCCAAGTACAGCTTGAAGCCTCTTGTTCCACGCTTGTCTGAGCTCCTTGGAGTCGATGTATGTCATTGGATGATAGCTGTTCACAGTTGATTTTTGTTATTGTTGAACTAGACAACAGCTCTTGTATTCCTCTGATCTATTTGTGTGCATAAATAGGTTGTGATGGCCAATGATTGCATTGGTGAGGAAGTTGAGAAATTGGCTGCTGCTTTGCCGGAAGGCGGTGTTCTACTCCTAGAGAATGTTAGATTCTACAAGGAGGAAGAAAAGAATGATCCTGAGTTTGCCAAGAAGCTTGCATCTGTCGCTGACCTCTATGTAAATGATGCTTTCGGCACTGCACACAGAGCTCATGCTTCAACTGAGGGAGTGACCAAGTTTTTGAAGCCTGCTGTTGCTGGCTTCCTGATGCAGAAGGTATTGCCAAAATGAAGTCTCGATCCTGGTCAATGTTTGCTTAAATATATATTCCTAGTAATACATAAGTCCCGTAGTAATAACTCATAAGTAGGAATTGAATTCATATACATTATTCACCTCAATCCTCAACCAACCTAGTTTGTATTCATTTCAAAGAAGCAATACCACCCTTAGGATTGGCAACCACCCAATAGTCCACCCAAGAGTTTGGGCTTTAGAAGGATTTGGTGTTGCTTTATTGTAGAAAATAACATGGAATATTAGAGAGAAGTTTATAAGTAAATTAATCTTTTTTTAATCTTCAATGGATTCTCCAAAAATATGTTGCATAATGCTTATTTCAGAATAAAAATACAACTGTACTGATATGGTTAATTATTTCAGGAACTTGACTATCTTGTTGGAGCTGTTGCAAACCCAAAGAAGCCATTTGCAGCCATCGTTGGTGGATCCAAGGTCTCAACTAAGATTGGGGTGATCGAGTCTCTGTTGGCAAAGGTTGATGTCCTCATCCTTGGTGGTGGTATGATCTTCACATTCTACAAAGCCCAGGGATATGCTGTTGGAAAATCTCTTGTGGAGGAAGACAAACTTGAGCTTGCAACTTCACTTATTGAGAAGGCGAAGGCGAAGGGTGTTTCTCTCTTGCTTCCTACCGATGTTGTAGTGGCTGACAAGTTTGCGGCAGATGCTGAAAGCAAGGTTTGTTCATTTACATAGTTTTGCAACTTACATTTTGCTCCTAACTAGGAAACTAAAGTAGTTTTAATTTTAAAATAACAGGTGATTGTTGATGTATTTCATTTCAAGCATCATACAAGTAATGATAGATTAATATATTGGCATTTCAGCCTCCATCATGATATCATAAATTCGAAAATGTTTGTCCCTGTGGATGGCAACATCCAGTAATATTCAAGGTGCATAGTACTAAATTATTATAAACTTTTATGTCTGTTGTTTTGATGTTCACTATACCATCATTTTCAGACTGTTGCTGCCTCCGCTATCCCTGATGGTTGGATGGGTCTTGATGTTGGCCCAGATGCCATCAAGACTTTCAGCGAAGCATTGGACACCTGCAACACTATCATTTGGAACGGACCTATGGGAGTCTTTGAGTTTGAGAAGTTTGCAGCAGGCACTGATGTTAGTACAATTGACTCACATCCGCTGATCTCCTGCATTTTCTTTATTTTTTCTGTCGCTAAACATTCTCGTCTTTCATCAGGCAATTGCCAAGAAGTTGGCTGATCTTACTACCACAAAGGGCGCCACGACCATCATCGGTGGTGGTGACTCCGTTGCTGCCGTCGAGAAGGCTGGGCTGGCCGACAAGATGAGCCACATCTCCACCGGCGGTGGTGCTAGCTTGGAGTTGCTGGAAGGCAAGACCCTCCCAGGTGTTCTTGCCCTCGATGAAGCGTAAGCTAATTCGGCTTGTCTCCATCAGCAGTCTGCACTTTTGTTTCAGACCTCTCGGTGTAACTTTGCAATGTCAATGCTTGTATGAAGGACTTGAGATAGGCTTGTCGTCAAGTTTTGCTAGATGAGTCGTGAATAAGCTTTTCGACTTCCTCGCTGCCGCGAGTGAAGTGATTCGAACTGACATACATACTCTCATGGATCGATATTTTGATATGCGGTTATCACATCCCTATGATGGCATCTTCTGTTGATATTGCCAGATCCACTGTGGTTTATCTGGATTTTACGTATGATTGTTTGCTGCGCGCGTTTATCTAGGTTGTTTCTTACGTAGAAATTTGCTAATCTATTACTCGAAAAAACAACAACATTTTTAACACAACAAAAATATATCATCAAAATATACAATGCTACATCTTATGAAAATCTAATGAAACTAATTTGATGTTGTAATCTAATGAAACTAATTTGATGTTGTAGATGCTAAATTTTCTATAAATTTGGTTAGACCTAAAGCGGTTTGACTAGATAAAATGTCAAATATAAAACGGAGATGGTATGCCAGACTTAATTTGTATCTGTTACTGTATCACCGACTGAACCTATGGTGATTGATGGTTGGAGTTGTTCTGCGCTGAATTGCAGTTTGTTATCGACCCTAGCTGTATAATTTTATTCGAGTTTGACAAGATTGTAGCAAGCAATCAAAGGTATGCCAAGGATTTACAGGAAGGATCCAGCAACAGAAGGTTAACCTATCTAGTATAACAAAGTGAACCCTGGAGCTTAACTAACCATTGTTCAGTAACAGAAGGTTAACTTAACTAACCATTGTTTAGTAACAGAAGGTTAACTTAACTAACCATTGTTCAGCAACAGAAGGTTAACCTATCCGGGGTTAACCTGTCCAGTATAACAGAATGTGAAGCCTGGAGCTTAACTAACCATTGTTCATTGGTGATCCGAACTATCAAAATTTAGCTGCTCTGCTAACTTTTCATCTCTGATATTTCTCTTCAGGAACCATAATATGGAGATCAAGTCTTTTTTTGTTGTGTTTTGTGAACTCATTTTTTAGGGAATGCACAAAAGTCTGAGGAAATAAAAAGGGAAATGAAAAAAAAAACGAGCTGCTCATGTAAAATCTCACAAAAGTATTAAAACGAACAAAGAAAAACATCTAGGCTAGGGAACTCTTGACTTAACGCTCCAGCTGACTGCCACAGTGTGTGATTTTTTTATCTACTTTTTACCACCGAAAGACATGTCTTTAAGAAATTTTCCTTACCATATGTCCCACCAAATCAAAGCTTTACCTCCATCTTATATTTTAGTCAACGTGATGTTTTTATCCATTTTCAGCAATACAAATCCCTAAAGTTAATTAATCAGCATCAAGTTAATGGAAACTGTGTTACTTTTTCAGCCAACTGCACAACGTTGCTGAAAATATTGCTACTCCACCACTTAAACATGATCTACATGGCCAAAATGAGCCACAAGTAATTTGTGAAAATTAAAACTAATTGTCAAGTTGAGCTCATAATAATGCAATATTAGTATCAATTTAATGTGCTAATAATATGGCCAAAATGAACCAGAAGTAAATTGTGATTACAAAAATCAATTTGTCAAGTTGAGCTCATAATGCAAGTCGACTTCCATGGAACATGCGTGCAATTGTGACTGAATAGGAAGCCTAAAGGAGTAGCATGATGTATGTCTCTGTCAAGCACAAAGATCATAATCTAATTTTATGGTTTACTAGTGAATACAGTCCATGAGTTGCATGGCCTTTTGGAGGCAAGGAATATAATTGCACATGAACATATTAGGTTAATCTGTACCTAATTGTAGTTTTGCTCAGCAGCATGTTCTTTCCATGCTACTATTTACCGACATCTCATTTTAGGGTGCTTATTTTACTTGTGGAAATGACCTGCCTTTTTGGATATATGTATCATTTTTGCAAATTTTTGTCTGTGCTATTTGACTATGAACATTGATTCTGTGTCTCAGGTATTTCACAATAATTGCGTCGTCTAAGTATTTTGCATGCTCAGTAGTCCTCAATTGGAATTTTCCACAAGATTTTATCAGCATTGTTAATAATGTGCAGGTTTTACTTACTTTACAGTAGATATAGTACTTTGCAAGTTTATTGTCAATTCAAAATTGTATTTTGTTCTCCCACCATTTATTTGGTAACTTTACATTCTTCATGGTATGTTAAATCATGGATTAACTTTCATTGCATTCACCACACACATTTTGTTCTTTGAAGAAGCTAACATTATAGACAAAAGTACAACAATTCTACTTCTGAAGTGAGAAAAGAAAATGGTTAAATATCCAATAAAAATATTCTATTGCAAAAATTAGGAACTTGAATTTCGTAACTGTAGCAAAGTTGGAAGACATTTAGCAGAATTACTGCACAAAATGATTTCAAGAGGACAAGAAATAAACAACATTTGAAACTGTGTGTGACAAATTATCACTGGTTTTCCTTCCTTTCTATAGTTCTATTCCACTAAGGATCAGCTTGATTTAATGGGTTAAGCTGCTTAAGAAACAGATATTTCCATGCAACTTACACTTCAAAAAAAATGTTTACATGCAACTGAAGCAGATCAATACTTCTGTAAATTATACATATGTTATATGCAGTGAAAAAGGCGAGAGAATTTTGCATGAGGCAAAGCTTTTGCAAAGTAGAACAAAAGCAAAATCACGCAGTTCTATGAAAAGGAGAGGACAAAATCAAACTCTCAAAAGAAAGAGAACACCAACATCGAAATAAAGATCTAATAAACAACGAAATCGAACAATAAGGTGAGAGATAGCAAATCTACCTTGTTTTCATACTCCATCATAGGACAACAAAGAAATGGAGAACTTGCACAATCTCCTCGGATCTTTTGTTGTGGTGGAGAGAGTGAAGCTGCAACATGATCTGATGGAGCCAAATTCCAATCACTCCCACCTCTTACTGAAACTCACAAGACAATCATAATTCTACCTCTACTAACCAAGCTCACACCTCCTATCACCAATGCTCATCAAGAACCCGTAATTCCCTTCGCAAGTTGACACGACGAAAACCTCGAAAACGCGGTAATTTCAGTACCACCAACACCATGGATAGATTTGGCTCATGCCTGACAACCAGATCATGCTGGCAGCTTCATTCTCTCACACCAGCAAAACTTGTTCTTGCAAGAACATGAGACAGACAAGTAATACACACAGGAAGGAGAAGGAGAGGAATGGGAGAAGCGGCCATTGGCATGTACTACTACTAATAATATAGCAGCAGTGGGCAAAGGAGAAGGAAGAAGAGAGACAAAAACAGTGGCAGTATGGTTGTCACAAGCATACATACATGGTCCCTCTCCTACCTCTCACCCTCGTGACACTGCCTTTCTTGCCATCACAACCACTGCCACCTACTGCAAATCTGCAATACATGTATGTATGTATCTAGTGCTTGGTGTGTTCACTGTCCCACACTGCTTATCTGAATTTTTTTCTTCAAGTGCAGGTGGTGATCAATCATGTTGCTGTTTGCCAATTTTTACCTGGAGCTGGAAAAAGGCTGAAGATGATACCAGTATTATGTTTATTGGTGCAAAATCTTTCAAGTACTGCAGATGATCAATCTGAATTTTAAGGTGGAGATAAAACCCTGAAATGATAGTATCTTGGTGCAATTCTAGGTCAATTTTACAAGGTTATATGTGCTGATGATCAAGCAATGGAAGTAGAGTGTTAGACAGACTAAATGTTCAGAAAATTGTCGATGCAAATCTTGTTTTGCGTCGAATTTGTCCAGGGACAGAATGACAGATACATTGATGAAACTGAAAGATAGTACAGCGTACATGTCGAGGTATATGGCGTTTGCAGGAGCAATTTTGTGCTGCTCTGAAACACTGATTTTGCAGCATAATAAATTGGTACTAATCTGCATTCTGACGTACCTCGCCTACTCCATAGCGACATCTCTGAATTTTCCACGAAGACCTGTTCTTCTTCCTTTCTTTCTGAAGAATACCCCTGAATCCTTCTCCATCCTTATCAATCGCTCAATTTAATTTCTTTCTTAGAACACGCAAAATATCTGCTGCATAATTGCATTAGTTAGAAATGTTACTTGATCAGAAAACAAATTTGCCTACCATTATAAAAGAAACATAGGAGGTTCCGTCAAAAAAAAAAAGAAACATGGAGGTCAACATGGAGCAGTGAATTTCCCAAACAAGCTGTGCATGAATTCAATCATCTTGCTTTAGTGGGCAATAATTTCATTGGACTAGACTAATTGGCTGACAATGATGGCCTAACAACCTAACATGGAGCTTGGAAATAGGACTTGAGAGCGTCTTAATGCTAATGATGATGGTCTAATCACATCCTACAACTTAGACTAGCTGTCCAGCTTAACATAAACTGACCAGTCTTTCTGAGGTTCAGTGTTAGAGATGTTTAAACATACATAGTTATGCACATGCATAATCACTGCCTGAAGAAATGCTTCCTCTCTCTCTCTCTCTACAAAATGATTGATTATTTTCTAGCCAGAGAAACAACTTATTAACAGTTTAGCTAGTTCCATGATCTGAATTCTTGATGCTTCCAAATGTAAAGTAAAATGACAATGTTTCACTAATGACCATGGATTTGCAGCATGTGAATATTCAGAAAATTGAGGAAGTATGCAGAGAGACAGCAACAAATCATATCGGCTTAGGATTTACTCGAAGATGAATCTAGCCTCTGCTCATGCCTGTGGCTCTGAATTTGTCTGAACCTGGCAAGAGATGACGACATCTGCACAATTACAGATTTACAGTTACTGTCACGCCCTGCATACACATCGGACAAGAGAATTGAAGCCGGTCTGGCTGGACAGGACCATGAAAATTGTCTGAATATGAAATATTTGCAGATGCGATGCAGCCAGGGTCAATGCTTCTTTCCAAGACGCCTGCTTAATTTCTGTCCGACTGTACGGCCGGCCCATTCCTATCTTATTATTAACCATCATTTCTGAAGATTAATCACTGCATTTGCAAGATTTATAATTACTCAATGAATCTTCCTTTGAAAGATGCAGTTTTGGTCTTAGGTTGTTGTGCAAACGAGCAATAAATCAGCTTAGTTCCAGCAATCAGTTTTGATCTTAGCTAAAACTGAGTGGGCAGCGATCAATAACCAGGAATCAGCTGCAAATTAAGGTGTGTTTGACAGGAAAGAAAATGAGAAAATTGAGAAGATATGTGAAACGAGATTAGCTATTAGCACAGGGTTAATTAAGTATTAATTATTTTCATATAAAAAATGATTAATATTTTTTAAAGCAACTTTCCTATAGATTTTAAAAAAAATAATATATACCATTTATCAATTTGGAAGCGGGCGTGTGAAAAACGAGATATATCTTCTCTCTATCTGCTACCCAAAGCAAGACTATAACTAATGTTACAAATTTCTATGGATCAGTGGATGTGGATCACATGCTAGCTAAATTCTTGTGTGCTACCCACACACGTAATAAGTTAGTCAGCTGAACATTTCACCGTCATAGTGTCGCTCCTTAAGCATGACATAAAGGGGTCTCCTTTATTCATATTTAAAGCATGACATATATGTTCTGACATTTTGAAGGACTTTGGCACCAAAGAGAGCAATATGATCATATGGAAAATGTGATATATTTTTTTATATATATAGTTGTTATTGGTTAGGGTTCATAGGGGGTAAATATCACCGGGAGAATAGCCGTGCGGTGACGACCGCTAGGAATGAAAGAGGAACTTAGGATATGGGCAGTGGGGAGGCAGCGTGGACCCCTCCCCCCCCCCCCCCCCCAATAAAATTTAAATTCATATATCTATTGCAAGGGGGCTAAAATTGACTTTGTCTGAGATTTTTATAAGGCCCAAAAGGCTGAGGAGCCCCCTATAATTATCTAGCTCTGCCATTGGATATGGGAGACTAATTCTGATTCGTCGCTTAACTAGAATGACAATACAATCCATCCTTACGTAGATGTAGGGAAGATCCAATTTAATATATGTGACAAACTCTATCCAACCGAGCTACCATAAGATGAGGGAACCGTTCCCTAGGGACACTAGGGCCTCAACCTCTTGGAAACTAACTGACTCTCTCGACCCACTACCTATGGCACTACATCCCTCCTTTCGAGCAGCTCGTCCTCAAGTTGCAGCACGACTTGGCTGACTCAGACAACTACCTTAGTAAAACCTAACGATGATGCGAGCCTTTTAAATCTCGGATTCTTTTACTATTCTGAAAGGAATTAAACCAACGATTATCATATATCGTTGCATTATGATATTGTCTTCAGTTGTTAGTCTTCCTCCTGGTAGTAATAAATCCATCGGAGGATAGCCGGGCGACATGGCTACTAAGATGAGAGAGGACTTAGGGTTGGGAGAGACTAATTCTGATTCATTGCTTAATTAGAATGATACATATATATCCTTATATAGATGGAGGGAAGACCATTCTAATCCTATCTAACATACTCTATCAAGTGAGCTACCGTAAGATGAGGGAACCGGGACACTAGGGCCTCAACCTCTTGGAACACTAACTGACCTCTCGACCCGCTACTCATGACACTACATCATTCCTTTTGAGCAGCTCAAGACTACATCCCTCCTTTTGAGTAGCTCGTCCACAAGTTGCTGCATGACTTGGCTGACTCAGACAATTATCTACCGGCCTCCTCACTGAAGAAGAGAAGAGAGAATAAGAGAAAAGAGAAGAGGAGAGGAGAAGAAAATAGAAGAAAAAATATGCGCAGCTGACATGTGGGCCCCCATACTTATTTATTTATTTTTTGTTAACTAGGATCCACGTCAGTAAAACCACCCATATATACTTCCATAGGATCTTGAGTGCACGGTTTGTGGTAGTTAGGGTACACATTTTAGTTTTGTGGTTAAGGGACCTTAAAAAATCTCGATGTTAAGTTGAGGGACCTCCGGTGAACTTATTCCTTCCTCTTAACTTTTGTTCCTCTACTTGAGCTGAGCTGCCCTGTACAAGATGGGCCAAGATTTCTTGACATTAAAAAAGAAGGGACTAGCTAGGAGCTCAATGTTAGTACAAGGAGAAGGAGCATTCTCTCAAATAAAAGGGATAACTTTTTTTTTCTCGCATGAGAAAGAGGAAAACTAATCAGCATTCTCCCTCAAATAAAAAGGGAAACTTTTTTTTTCCAACGCGCATCCTGCGTAGCTGCACAGTCATCATTATATTAAAAAGGAAAACTTTTTGTGTTTTCTTTGGCAAACCCATTTTTTATTTTTTTGTTGTTTGAGTCCATGAAAAGGAAAAACTAATCAACAGGACACATCTACATAAAAAGATAACAAATCAAATAGCTCACAAAATGTTAAATGTGAAACCACTAATCTGTAACATACTCATGCTGTTCTAAGATAGAATTAATTCATTTATTTTAAATTAATTCATTTCTTCTAAAGTATCGGTACAGGAAACAATGTTTATCGTAATCCTACAGCTCTACACCTGAATCTCGCTGAATGATATGAGTTTGACTGCTCAGTCAAATCTACCAAGACTGTGGGAATGTACAGACCACGTACAAAATGACAGCAATTCTAGCAGAAAAACATGGCCCGTTTTCAAATTATCCTTTATAGCAGGAAGGCTGCCAGTCTCTGAGGCTGCGGCTGCTATCTTCTTCAGAAGGCAAGGAGTGTGGCTCGTTGAATCACCAATCGAGCGTGGTTTAATGTAACATCGAGCTCGTGATGACAGAAGACGAGCGTAGTGCACAGGGGCCACTGCAGAGTGCAAAAGAGAAAAAAGGTGTGAATATATATCGTAACCATATATGCTTTTGCTAGAGGAAAAGCACATTTCCTACAGTAAATGATAGTAGGGAGAATGTGGGGGCTCGTGCTTACCAACTGATATGGATTGGGTGCAAGTTGCGGAGCTGCAATAATAGGTGACAACTCGTCCGTTAAACGGTCAGGGATTTCAAAAAATGTAAAAACACATAACAAGTGGCATTCTTACGTGTAGCAGAGGTAGTTTGTGAGCTCTTGGAAAGAACCAGCCAAGAAGTCGTTCTCGTCCCACAAGAACATGATAATACCTGGGCCGCTTAGTCCCTAATGGGAAAATTTTGAATCAGCTAGGAGCGTGTTACAAATGAAAAAAAAGAAAAAGAATTATTTGGGTAAAGAAGAACTAAGCTCAACCTGCGTGCTGCGGTGGCTACACAAGTAGAAATCAAACTGATTTGGTTGGCAAATATTTGAATCAACCACAGTACCTGAAGTTGGAACAAATTCACAGGGTTAGGAAGAAGGTTTTAGGTTTGACAAGATAGGCAGTACAGCAAACAAGAATTAGCAACTAACCAGCCCGTATGTTTGCAGTTGAATCATGAGTATTCGCATTATAGTAGTCAGCAAACAGACGTGTATGGCGACACTTCTGGAGCACCACGTATGTAACTAATGGATTATAATCAGGTCCCATAGATGCACACGCCTGTTTTTATGGCACAAATTTATCATTTCAAAAAAATAGAATGCAGTGCTCATCACAAAAATGTTCAGAAAGAAAATGTGGGTAAAAACTTCACCATTTTTGATGGCACCAAGTTCGTGATCAAAGCCTGAGGGAGCTGTCCTTTGCTCACACCATCCCTGAAGAGAGCAGTCGTGGAACAATGTCAAATATGTAGACATAGAAGAGATGAGTCCGGCAGGAGTGCTTCTGTATGATTCTATCACCTCGGTGTAATCGTTTGTGATCAATAAAGCTCCCTTATCTAAAAAAAAAAAAAAAAAAGAATGAGAAGATTAGGCAATTAGCCAGACAGAGATTAATACCTGTAAAATATAATCCTTCCGGGCTTCCGTTTAGTGGCTCGATAGAAAACATGAGATGCCTCTCTGCATATAAGACAAAACTTATGTACATAGACTACAAAGACCTTTCAAGTATAGTATTCACATGCTAAAAGGTAAACACAATCATTCGTACTTGATCATTCCACTAGTTGTGGTTCCTCTTTCCGGATCATCCTGGACTTAAAAAGACCTTGTATTGACTCCTGGTGGCACGCTTGCACACTGATTAAACCAGCATACTTGGTAACCTCGGGCCAGTCTTGAGAAGCAACAACCTGCATAAAACATGCAATTGCTACATATAGCACACATATACACTTAAAAGTTGATAAGCAGGACTCCTGCCTCCAGGCAACGGCGTCTTAAATAGTGAGATGTGCACTTACAGCAGCAATGGAAGAACTATTAGCTTTTCCTGGATGTGGATGGGTGACGTGAGCCACAAATACAATAGTCGGTGTATCCCTAACATGGGGAGTCTCATTTCTAAAGCATCAACCAGTATAGTATTTCTTCCGCCCATCTACGTACACAACCAAAGGAATAAATAAGGACCTGATGAATGACCAGTCAAGCAAATAGTACAACACAACAAACCTTAGCATTGATTTTAAGGGCAACGCTTGCAAGATACCACTTGTCATCTTAAGAACATGTTTGCAAGACAACATTGAGAGATCAGTCCAATATCTGTCTCACAATTCTTTTGACATCACCTGTGGATGACAAGTACATTAAATAAAAACCATTAATTGATCAGTCAATGCTCACATGTATTACATAAAGAAACTGCCACATGTGTTACAAAGTAAAAGGTATAACCATAAAGAGATCCATTGCTGTTAGGCAATATTACAATCAGCAGGTCAAGTTTTCTGCCCTGTGGTCTAAGTATGTCCATGACATCGTCATGAAGTGTCCTGAGTGCTGATTCTACGCATCCAGGTTTAGCAATCACTAGAGGAAGCACAGGTTTAACTGAAAAGACCTACATTGACATAGGGAATAATGAAAGGTCAAAATTGTGAATAACTGTGTGGTAAAAAAAATGGAATCACCTTTTGGATCATAAGAGAACCTACCATCCCAGATTCTCGGCACATAAAGCCAAGGTCATAACAGAAATTCCTAGCAGCATACTCCCGTAACACTCCAGCAAAAGTTAACACATGCCCAGCTTTTCACTCTCCCACCATTGATCATTTTCTACAACAAAGCATTACCATAAAATTAATTTGCAGCTGTATGCAATATTGCCAAAGATAGAAACTTCTGTAAAATATAATCACAACAGTTCTGAAAAACAAATAATTTGGAAGGAGAAATGCACAATATATATGTCACCTCATACCTTATGCATCATATTCCATATGCCAAGTTGTGGCAAGAATTCTGTCGTCTCGCCACTGTCATGGAATTTAAGCTGATAGAAAAAAAAAAGTCAGACCTACAGCATAACACATGCAACAGACATCGCAATCAGCATATGTAAATGACTGTTAAGACATACCCAAGGAGCAGGTAGGATGCGGGATTTAATTGATACAAGTTTTCCTCAATTTTAATGCAAACTCTTTAGCATGTGGGTCCTCCTGGTATTTGTTCTGATGCAGAGTCTGGTAACCAAAGACATAACATGATAAGAAAATCTAGAGCATAATATGTTCTTTTCCAAAAGAACATGATAACTAATTACATGTAAAACTGGAAACTTTAATCCGCATATGTGGCCTACTTAAATAATCTGTTTTCATATTAGAATCGCACCTGTTAAGCAAATTGGGTTGTTGATATGCCATGTCAAATGCATGAAAATAGTCAATGGCCATGCCATGATAAAGAAAACTGAAGCCTGATCATAGTAGATAATAAAACTTCAAGATCACAAAACAAATTACAAGTGCTGCGACAAACAGCTTATTTTCATATGGACAAGAAATACTGTGTATGCACAATCTCAAAAATCTAACAATAATGAAAAATGTCACTACAACAAAGAACACAACAGAGGTGCATCCTAAGGCTCATACAAGTTGGTTCCCTTCAAGTTCAAATTAAATTTCTGAAGGCAATGTGTTAGCCTCTGAACAGTACTTTGAGGTAAATGTTCGTTTACCTCAATATCATTCTTAAGCCAAGCCAGGGGCATGCAAATTTGAGGCAAACCGGTTTTAGCCCCAAATACTTTTGAGTCAAACCAATACCTTTTGCCTTCATTCATGTTAGCATAATTTCTATGTTCCATCTAATATAAAAGGTCTCCACCCATAAGACCCATACTCACTCTGAGGCGGAAGTAGTAGGGTTACCTCCAAAAATATTTTTTTAAAAAATCAGTGAAGGACCATCTCCTCTTCCCAACACGTATACATGCACGTATTCAAGCATCTGCTATGGTGGCCTCTAGGAGTTAGGTTGTTTGCGAAAGGGCTTAGGTGCCACATTTAGATCAGATTATGCCGTTTATACTCCAAAATGTATGATCTTCTAGTGCTCACTGCTCATGACATGTTAATAAGCATAAACAAATCTTGTGCATAAGGATGACAGCATGATCACCTTAAGCACATCCTCGTGTAGGTCTTTTGATTATCATCGAAAAAAATCCATGATATGACATGATATGATATTTATAACTAACTTGTGGAAGTTTGCAGATTGAACTGATCCACTTAATGTTATTGACATGGCTAAAATATTTAAAAGAAATCCTAAACAAACATAAACTGAATGTAGAAATTTTTGTATCAGGTTACCTGTAGAATGTTGCAGTCACGCTCATTAGGGGGCTGTCGAGCTACCTGAAGAAAGATCAGCCATATGTTTTGCATTGAGCTGTTTCTGGTGACATGTTCCTCAGCAATTATACAGACCTAGAATACAAAAGGTGATAAGAAGCAGTTTTTATAAGACAATAGTGTGTGTCCATCTTAATATTGTTGGATATTGTAGAATAAATGTTCGCTCAGGATACTAACCTCCAATGGCAGAAGTATTGTCTCCCCAAAATGAGCCACTTTCAAGCAAGGCAAAGATGGGTACTGAATACTAAAGTTAACTGGAAAACTGTTTGCAGAAAAACCAAAATAGCATTAGCCTATTATCATCATAGATGGCCTATTTAGAGCAGAACTATAGACACAAGAGAATATTTTTATGTGTGAAAGCAAGTGCATACAGTAAATACCTTGCTGCTTGATGGACAAGGTCTTGTACATGATATGTGTTGAACAGATTGCCATTAATCTGAACCTTCAGACCTTCTAGAGCCTCCTTAATCTAACAATGAGGAAAAAAAAAAGTGAATCTTGTAATGGAGTGAACACAGGAATTAAATCAAGTACTAAGTAACAGAATAGCAATGATCAGTTTGTGATTAAATAGGATGACAAAACGACCTGACCTTCAAGAACTCAGTGCTACATAATGGTCTGTCTAATAAGATGTCCTCGTTCAGAAGCTGTGCAACATAGTCAACCACAGGTACAGGCTTGATGAACACTGATGATGACACGTCTCTGCAATAGAGTACTAAGCTTCCTCAAGACATGGAAAAAGACCAGAGGCAAGTTCAAGACGTACTTATCCCACTATATGATGTATATAGGAATACAGTGAACATGCATTCTTGCCCTTAGCATGCATAAAATGCTAGTGAGCTTATTAAAGTAGAAATAAAATATTATTCCCGAAAAAAAGTAGAAATAAATTAGGAAACCTTAAGATTTCTGTAATGTACCCATACTTCAATATTTGCAAGCATCAAGCATTTACGGAAATGGTACAAACATGTAACTATATTTTATACTGAACGGTAATTATTGAGGACATGTGTTCCTAATAAACAACATATGAAACGGTTTCAATATGAACAATCTTACGGTTTTCTTCATTACCACTTGTACCTTATTACAATATTACTTATATAAGAAGTTCAACTCAATCAAAGCAAGATCAATTTCAGAAGGGGCGACATAGAAATTCTCATTCTCAGGTCTGAAATACAAAACCACGATGAATAGTTGGGATCTGACCGATATTCAGTTGAAGTCCCATCTGAGTAGCTTGTATTCTTTGGTGAAAACCACACCAGCTTTCCAAGACCTTACACAATTGTCGGCATTCTCCTAAGTTAGGTGAGTAAAATGAACCAGCAAATTGGGTATACCTGAATATGCAAAATTATTGAATGGGAATAAAATAATACAGAAAGACGGAAAACGGAATACAGTGAGAACAAAAGCTAACCTTGCAGTGGGTAATTCCTTTAGAACAACGTCAAGTGCTCGCAGGGCCGCTCGACTTTCTCGGTTTGGCTTTCCACCACGGAAATTGCGTAAAGTCCGTAAGGAAATTTTTGCAGCAAATTTTAAAGTGACCACAAAATCTCTCACTCTCAAGTGCCTTGACTCTTCAGGACTATCTTCAATACTATCCAGCAGAACAAGAAATCTATGTGAATCAAATGGCAATGGACCAGATGTGTATAGCCTCTTCCTTCCATCATAGGCAGGAAGACGGCCACCCAAACCAGAATCTTTCTGCTGTTTTACCAACTCTCTAATAACAGCACGATTGATTCCAACCTCAGGAGTGACACATACCTGATAAAAATAACATCAGATACGAATACTAATGGCGCAAATAACTTTCATGTTATAGACAAGTTATGTGAATCAGAAACTTACATCATATTCATAGATAGTCTGATCATCCAAAGACTCCAGATGAACACTGAAACAATTTGTCCTCACAATGCAACTTTCGCCAATCATACCTTCTGAAGAGAGATTTGGACGTTTTGCTAATCTATAAGTTGATAGAATGGCTTGTCTTTCAGCTTTATTATGTTTCAAGGAGTGGTGACGATCGTAGAACCAGGTCATTCTCTGACTCTCCATGACTAATGTTCCAAGGCAAGGTACAAACTTTAGCACTGTAAGCGGTAAGAATAGCAATGATCAGAGACTGAAGCATCAAGACACATCGACAGTTGAAAACTAGAGTGGCATCATCAATTTTCACGAACAGCGCAGCATTGCCATGACCTCCACACTTGTATTCACAACAGCACATGGAAAAGCAAAAGGTACAAGATTGTTTTCAGGTAAATGAATGAAGGAAGATAAAAGGGATTGCCCAACCAGACCTTAATATGCACTCGAACATTGGGGGAAAAAATTCTAACTAAAGGGAGGCAAACACGAAATCGATCCCCCAGAGCTAAGCTGAAGGGAGAAAAACAGTAAAGGCAAATTGTTATTAGTATTAAGGTAAGGGCAAATTTACAGAACAGAGGCTAGGGTTTAACGCAAATTCGAGTAGAGAGTGAGTGGGTAGAGAGAGATCGGAAAGAGCGTGTGCGTAGCGGATGGGTGCTCACCAGGACGGATGCGGCGAAGCAGCAGGACGAACGACGGCGCCTGCTCGCTCGCGAGATGGATAGGAATCGGCGGCGGCGGGCGGCGGCGGCAGCGGGCGAACCCACGAGCAGTCGGAGTCGACGCACAGCGGACGGGGAAATATTCGAGCAACGATGATTTCGTAATCTAATCGGTACGCGCTGGTATTTATTTAAACGGGGCTTTTAACTATTGGCCACTCTTACGAGTGTTTGCTTAACAATTTACCACTGTACCTACATATCATAGACAGACGATGGCAAATCGTTAATTGCTATGTTACAAGAGTGACAAATAGTTAAATTTTCCTATTTAAACACCTCAGTAAGTCACATGAAACCATATTTCCTCTTGACATAGAATATAATCACTTTTAGACTTGTATACTGTTACTCCCTTCGTCCCATAAATCACTTTTAGCTTGTATATGGTTACTTCATCCTTCCTAAAACATAAGGGAGGATTTTTTTTATGGATATGACACATCCTAATGCAATGAATCTGGAAAATCTCTAATGGTATAGGATAGAAATAATATTAAAAATAGGTAGAATTAAATAAAGAAATTGTGATTGGATAAGAAGTGGATATAGGTGGAAAAAACTGAATAGTGAAGAGTTGTAATTACCTGAGAAGATAATATTTGTTAAAATTATCAAGCATTTGAACACATGTATGAAGTATTAAACATAGGCTAAAAATAACTAATTGCATATATTTGACGAATCTTATAAGCCTAATTGCTCCATAATTTGATAATGTGGTGCCACAGTAAACATTTGCTAATGATGGATTAATTAGGCTTAATAAATTCGTCAAGCGGTTTACTTACGTCTGTAATTATTTTTTTATTAGTGCCCTAATACTCCATGCGACACCCTATATAATACCCGATGTGACACGCTAAAACTTTACACCTCTGATCAACACCCCCTTAATGTCATTCTGCAGAAATAGTGGGGGTATGAGAGATTTCTCAAAGGAAAATATAACATGAGACCCCACGTTTATTTTCCTTTGTAATTGGGTAGTAGTAGGCAGCAAGTCCATAGGATTTTTCTCAGATATATTCTTTTGTTCCAAAGGAGCTGATAGGGAAACATTTATAAAGATTAGAATCATTTAGATTTTACTTGAAAATAGTTCAGTCCAAAGAAGCCCTAAAATAGAGAAGAGGGCCGGTATGATTTGGTAAAACATGAGCCCAAATGAAAATGATTGTAAGCATATAAGATTATTGTTACTCCCTCCGTTTCATAATGTAGTCATTCTAGCATTTCCACATTCATATTGATACCAATGAATCTAGACATATATATCTATCTAATTCATTAGCATAAATATGAATGTGGGAAAGCTTAGAATGACTTATATTGTGAAACGGAGGAAGTATCTAGGATTCCTTCATTCCAATTTCGAAACACCCACTCGTCTATGTTTATTGTATTATTTATCAATTATTTATTTTTTATACGTGTAATTTTATGTTTCTTGTTATGTTTCTCTTCCCATATTTTGTTTTTCTTCTGATCAAACAGGGTCTGATGAAACTACTGATGGAGCATCCCTGGATCCCTGACCATGCTACTCCCGTCCGTGAATCTCTCCTCCTCTTTTTCTTGCAGGGATCCATGAACTTCAACCCCTGCAGTTAATGCAAAAGCTTTGCAGCTTTCTCTCGGTCATTGTGGGAGTAGAAATTGATGGTACTGCTGAGTCAAAAGTTAGAAATGCTTTATACTACTCCCATTCTCCGAAATATAAACGACTAGTCTGTTCATAAATTAAATATACCAATTTTTCAATCCAACTCCTACATCTGCCCCGTTTTATAGCTACTTTTACCCATTGTTAGTATTAAAGGTAAGGTAAAAAAAATTGCTACTGTATTGTATAAGTAGTAGTTAAGATGATCGGTAAGTAGGTGAAGAAATAAAATGAGATATTTGTTATGACAGGTATGCATAGAAGTATATATATTTAAGACAACATTTGAAATGCTACAAGTTGATATAATATGTTGTACCTGTATTATTTCATGTATTTGTTGCTTCATTTTAATTATGGTCAAGAAGACTAATGAGCTGTCAAATGTATAAAGGTAGTCTCACCGTAACCTTAACCTCTTAACTAAACTTAATCTCTGCTAAAACTTCACTGGATATTTTGCCTTGAGAAGTGTTCTTCATTTTGTGGAACCTCGAGGAATGCCCATCTATCCAACTATAGAAAACTACTGTATGATTTGTTGTGAATAAATAGCTATTCGAGGGTACAACTGAATTAATTAAATACTATAAAGTTTGAAATAAATTTAACAAAGTTTCCTAATAATTTTTTTATATAGAGAGTAATGTTTTTTTAATGAAAATACTCCCTCCGTCTCATAATATAATATAAGTGATTTTGAGTTTTTCTTGCACTGTGAGTCTGTGACCACTCGTTTTATTCAAAAAGTTTTAAAATTATTATTTATTTTTTTGACTTACTTTATTATCCAAAGTACTTTAAACACAACTTTTCGTTTTTTATATTTACATAAATTTTTTTAATAAGACGACTGGTCAGACACTACAAGAAAAATTCAAAATCTCTTATATCATAGCATGGATGGAGTAACACTGTTTATGGGGCTCAGAAAACGTGCGCATTCATCCACGGACATTGGCACGGCACATTGGCATGCACGCCAAATCCGAGCCGCGCATGGCATGGCACATTGGCATGCACGCGGCCTTCCGCGCTGCACCGCACCGATCAAACTTTCACACGATCGAACTCTCCACACGACGCGACTGCGCCAGCTAGTAGGAAAAAGCTGCAACTCTGCCATCCCAACTGCCCCCGGGAGGACGGGTGAGACCAATAGATCAAAGGATGATGCATGTTTTAATTGCCTGTTTGCCTCGACTACCATCAGGGGGTGTTTGTTTGGATGCAGCACAGAAGTACTTTGGTGCCTATCACATTAAATATTTAGATATTATTTTAAAGTGTATTAAACAGACTACTTATAAAGCTAATTATATAAATAAGAGTTAATTCACGTGACAATTTTTTAAGTCTAATTAATTTATAATTAGCACATATTTGCTGTAGCATCATATAGGCTAATCATGGATTAATTAGACTAGTGCAGAGTTATGGAGTGGGTTTTGTCAATAGTCTACGTTTAATACTTCTAATTAATATCCAAACATCCGATGTGTAGGGACTGGTCCCATCCAAACCCCCCTAAGGGCATATGTGGAAATAATTTGTTGTTTCCTGCTCAATTAATTAAAACAAGACACAATATTGAACTCTATATATTAATATTAACTTGAAAAATAAAAGAAACTAAAGCACACAGTGACTAAGAAAATTGTCCACACGAAGTAATCAATGAAACAGGAAATAATACAGTGAAAAAAAAAACAGTTCATTACTCGCAAAGGATGCTTGTAGAGGAAACGTCAAACAAATGGCGTAGAAATATGTATATAAGTTCATAAACCGTTTTTTTACAGTGATATTTTTTTTCCATTCTCCACCTCCTGTTAATTTTCTCAAGTCTTTTCTTTTAATTAAGCAGGAAAGTAGCTTTTCCTTCAATGTATCTTCTCTTGTTTAGTGTTAGAGCAGATACAATAGTAGGCTATAAGCCAGCTGCAAACATATTTTAAAGAGATAAATCAAGAGAGAGAAGAGCAGCGGGCTACAGATTTGTAGCCAGCTGTAGCACGAACTCCAAGACGCAGTGTGTCTATGGCATGTGGGACTAGGTATTAATAGTGCAGTATGTAACTATTGTATGAATGAGCTATTAGATTGGTTATAGATGAATTGGAGCCGGTAGTTGGCTATACTATTGAACTTGCTCTTAGTGGAGGTGGCTCCCATGGGCAATGAAAACATCATTGATCCATTAATGGATGATTCAGATTGAAGGTAAGGCAAATTTTGCCGTTGGGAACAAAGGCATAGGATGCGGATCCTCATCGGTGTGGGTGTGGCTCTGGTTACTTTTTGTCTATGAATCTGAGCTCCGTTTGAGATGATTTGCATGCAGACGCAATGTACCGTGTGTACACCAACGAATTACCAGTTTTTTTAAGGACAAATGCATGGATTGTTTTTTTGATTATTTTTAATAAAGAAATGGTACCAGTGCTAATCAAGGTTTTAAAACACAAGTACCTCGTAAGACCGGTTTTAACTGGACACATGTTTGGACTTGAAATTTTCAGTTCAAAAAATGTTACTCGTGGAGCCTTTTTTTTCGCAATTTTCTCCAAAACTTGGTAAGACTAAATGGAATTGTTTAGAGATCAAACATATGTGAGGGTGCGTTCTAAAGAGCTTATCCGGTTAACTGCTCTCTCATTTCGTTAGTACATTTTCTAAACTGGCAAACAATGTTTTATTTCATATATTTTCTAATAGAAGTTTCTTTATAAAATCAAACAAATTCATTTTTTTAATTTATAATACTTCATACTCAATTTATCACGAGCGAAACATATGTTGTGTTTTCCGTGCCACTAAATCTGCGCATTCGAACCCAAACTTATTGTTGAGAAAATTCCTTATGTACTTGAATTTTCGGTTATTTTTTTATAGTGAGGAAGACCCGCACGGTATATATTAATAAGAAAAAGGGTATTTACAAGGACGGCAAAAGCCAAAAGAGAAAAAAATGGAAAAATGGCACGGAAATATATATTAATAAGAAAAAAAGAATTTTTGTTTAATTCTTTCTATGCCTTATTTTTTTTGCTTTATTCTCTACACACCATTGAGTTTTCATTTTGATTTTTTTATACTCATTATGTTAATTGACCACGAGTCGATTGTTAGATTTTTTTTAAGTGACTATATCACTTTTTTCTCGTACTTATATGCTAGCATACCGAGAAAAACACAACCCTCAACGTGAAAAAAAGATTTATTTGAGGAAAAATGGCATAATTATTTGACAATAAATTTAAATTTTGAAAAATTTAAGTATATTTTAAACCAAACTGGACAAAATCCGCACAACATTTTCACCATCATTTTTAAAACTATTAGAAAAAACAACATGACAAATGGATAAAATTTCAAAATCGAGTCCCTGTGACTGCGAGTGCGAGGGGAGCAGAGTGGCAACGGGGGCCAAGCGCGGTATGCTGGTCTATACTCGGGTTTCCCTTGTTAGCAAAAAAACAAGCAAGAAAAAGGCTGTCCGCTTCATCCGCGCCCTGTGTCTCGTTACCAAGAAGAAGAGAGAGAAGAAGAAGAGAGAGAGAGAGAGAGTAGTCTCCTGCAAGCCTTGGGGTGGTGTGGTCGGTGTTTGGGGTTTTGGGTTCTCTCCTCCTCCTCTCTCGGCCTCTCCCCATCCCAGATTTGTAAACCAGTTGGAGTAGTCGTTCGTCGTCTACCTAGGGTGGCAGGGCAGGAGGAGCAAGAAAATGAGAGGGATGGGGGGAGGGTGTAGCGATGGAAGCTAAGAATCAAGGCAAGGAGGAGGAGAAGGTAGCTAGGAAGCAATATCGAAAGGTAAGGGTGTGCGGCCCCGATCGATCCTCCTTCCCACCCCCCACCTAGCTCTCGCGCGTCGTCGTCTCCTCGATCGATCGCCGGCGCCCGTCGCGCGCGTTCGATGATCGATCCTGAGCCGTTGCGGTTGCGGTTGCGGTTGCGGTTGCGCGTGCGTGCGTACTGCGTGTTGGTCTCGCCTCGCCGGCCGGCACCTGCGTCGCACGCACGTGCGTCGCACGCACGTGCGTCGCCCGGCGAGGAGGCTCCATCTTTCGTCGCCGCGGCGGCGCGCGCGTATGTCTCTTTCTCCACGTTTCTTTCTGTGTAGTCTTGTAGTACTAACCAAGAAATGATGCATCCAGGACGTACTATGGACACGAATCGAGCTCCGGGACCGGGAGGAGGAGAAAAATACCGGCCGCCAGGAGCACGCGCCGCTCAATCTCACAGCTCGGGAGGAGGAGGAGGAGGAGAAGAGAAATACCGGCCGCCAGGAGCGCGCGCCGGCCAAGGGCACATCTCGGGAGGAGGAAGAGGTGAACGCCGGTCGCCAGGAGCACTCGGCGGCGACTGGCACTCATCGGGAGGAGGAGGAGGCAAATACCGGCCGCCAGGAGCACGCGGCGGCGGCGACTACGGGCACCAACCACAACCAGAACCAGGATTGCATCCACCGGAAAGAGGGGGGAGCACCTACTTCCGAAGGCCAGGAGTATCAGGAGGAGGAGATTGGAGAAGCAAACCGGAAGGACAGACAACAAGGACATGGTACAGCCTCTTCCATCTTTGAGTGCAATCTTGCTCTTGAATCTTGAAGCATGCACGTACTCACTCGTCCGGGACGTCAAGGATGCAGGCTTTGTTTCTTCGTCTTAACATTGGCCACCTGTTTGTTTGTATATCCAGGGATGGGTTCTCGCGGCGACGGGACGAGGAAATGGATTGGCGGCACAGTCACAGAGGAGAAGGGATTGCCATTCCTACTGAATCTCCTGCCGCCGACATGCCTCCAGGTTCATATGCATTCCTCATACTCTGTCGTGCATCAATGTTCACATGCGGATTCATCGGTCTGACCCGGCGGCTGCTAGTTAGTGCAAACTCTCTCCCATAAAAAACCAACCTACCTAGTAACATATTACTTTCTCCGTCTCTGAAAAACCAACATAATATCAGATGTCCCAATTTATAGTACTACAATTTGTCATAACCGGTATTAGATTGGTTTTTTACGGGAAAGAGAGAGGATGCACCGCAACCGTAAGCCGCTCAGCCCCCACGCAGCCTAGTGCTTAGCGTTTTAATTTAACTTTTATGCAAGAATCAGAAGATAATCCTAGAGATCCGTCAGACCAAACAAGCAAGTCAGGGATGTGCGCATAGCTGTTTCTGTACCTTCCCAGTCCTAAACTCCTAAGTGTCCAACTTGTGCATTGTATCGATCCTTACTTTTCTAGTAAAACGATAAATAAATTATTAATTTGCAAGTTTGAAAATGAGTTGAATGTTCTAAGTTGGAGTTGAAAGTTTGAAATTTTGAATTGAAAGGACTTAGATGCAAAAGTATATTGATGTTATATATATTAGAGAAATGTTACAGAACTGTACACCTTCAGCAAATGCCAAGATGGGATTGTTCTTAACTGTTATGATTGTGTGTGTTAAATGACTGGTGCTGCCTTGAACAACTATAAACAAAAGTTGGCTGTTGTACTCTGTGTGTAATAGTAATTCAATTTTCTTATTGCCATTTGGTTATCAACAACAAATGCACCCTTTTTCTGTTGTTGGTTGGTTAATAATCTAGATCTACATTTTACCTATGCAGTTTCCTATGCAACAAAATCTGATAATTTTGCCACGATGTGTTGTTGTATAATGCAGTTGATCTTGGCCTGTTAGGGGAAACCAAAAAAAAAAAACTGTTCACTGCTGTTATCATTTTTCTTTGGTAGCCAGAACTTTGATGATGTTGTTAGTTGTCTAGAAGTGAGATGGGATGGCCGCCATTAGCCTGATAACAGTTTGCTCATCTAGCTTATTTTCATTTTTTTTTTCCTGTGTTGTTGCCAGTGGCAGAGCATAATGGAGGTCAAACTGCGCAGTGGCCCCTCCAGTGTTTTCAAGTTGATGTAGGTAGTAATATGTGCAACACTGCAACATCCTAGATTTGATAGGTAGGTTAGCTGGTGGATGTCTCATCCCTGAGAATTAGGGGTTTGATTCTACTTAGGCCCCGTTTAGTTACCCAAAAGTTTTTCACAAAAACATCACATCGAATCTTTGGACGTATGCATGGAGCATTAAATATAGATTAAAAGAAAAACTAATTGCATAGTTAAGGGGGAAATCGCGAGACAAATCTTTTGAGCCTAATTAGTCTATGATTAGTTATAAGCGCTACAGTAACCCACATGTGCTAATGATGGATTAATTAGGCTCAAAAGATTCGTCTCGCGGTTTCTATGCGAGTTATGAAATTAGTTTTTTCGTTCGTGTCCGAAAACCCCTTCCGACATCCGGTCAAACATCCGATGTGACACCCAAAAATTTTCATTTCGCGAACTAAACAGGCACTTATTCTTTTTTTTTTCCTTTTAGGACGGACATAGATTATTTATTTTATTTTCATGCTACCAATATTTTCTTGTCGACATTATACTATATTTTACACTTTTTACTAAAACGTTTATATTTTTAAATACCTGTCCTATAGTAAGAGAAACTTTGTTTTAACTTTTGATATTTTGAACACTCTTTATATGCTTATATAATGTTCCCTCTCTTAAGTTTATGTCAAGCTCCACCACGGTTGTTGCTATTGATGTTGTTTGTCGGAGAAGTGGGAACACGGGTTTTCGCTTTATCAGATGCTTGGGTCACTATGAGCCCCACTTTGTCTCAAGGGGAAGATGGTGCACGCCATCAACCTTTGCCCCAAGTTCACGAAGATGACCTGAGGAAGACAACAGCCCGTGGACAAGTCCTTCAGACCCCGGGGCCGCAACGTCTAACCTGGGTGGATTAGGGCCCTGAGGATAGTGGCAGGACCCGAGGTCTCCCCGAAGGAATCTGGCCCATTAAGAGGATTTGACTAGGTCTTGTGCGTTATTTTATCCTATCATTTCGCATTAATTACGGGGTGATACAAATCTTGTGAGCTTATCATAGGCGACATAGGAGATGTGGTTGTGCATGCTGCCTCTCACGCGCCCACGTCACCCTGGAGAAAAAGGTTTGCGATGTGCCACGCCCTCAACTATCACCCCAAGGGCCCCCCCTGTCAGCTTCGGTGGTTGATAGGTGGGCCTAGGGACAAATGTTAGCTAGTAGGTGAGCCCATTCCATCCGACCGGTCTACTTGGAGGGACAACGACAAGACCAAGCAAACCAACCCTTGTGTATTGGGTCCCCCTTTCGCATGCGCATGCATAGGCATTGTGGATAAGCCTGCTAATAGGTTGGGTGGGAATTGGTATAATGGGTTGGTTTTCATTTTGGGTAGAAATGGTCTAACGAAGTTGTTGGGTTGGGGCAGTTTGGACTTTGCAAAAAAGTGGATTGGATCGATCTGGTTTTCAGTCATATACCTTTGGGTCCAAAATGGGTTCAACACATGGATTTTCACTGAATCGTCCCCAAATCCTCTATGCTAGCTTGATGGACACACCCATCTTCCTCGTGAGCACAAGGATGCCCAAGGCATGCCCGTCGGCATGCGTCGTCGTCGATCCGGGCTTGGACGCCATGCGCGTTAACTTCAAGCACCTTTCAACCATGGGGTAGTTCGAGGACCTCGCGGCGAAAATCTTAGGGAGCAAGGCGATGGTGCGTTCGTAGGAGATCTTCGTTGGCGACAAGTACAAGCAGCAATAGTCCGCCGCCACTCACTTTCCCTATGGATGCAGCTAGGTCGACTATGACGAACATCCGAGAAAAGAGAGCGCCGACTATGACGACATCCGAGAAGCAGCCTCGAGCGGCCATAAATCATCTATCTGCTGGGGATCAGGCGTCGGCAAGGACAACTCCTCGAAGATCTACCACTTGGTGCGTCATCCACAAGACGACCAATCACTCTCTTACGGACTACAAGGTGGTGCAACACGTGAGAGCTGAACTCGAAGCCTGCAAGGAACGGGGTATTCAGCGTGCTTCACCAACCAAGACCACCTGGTGTCTGATCCATAAGTCAAGACTCAAGAGGACATGAGCTCTCAGGCTGCAAAGTCTTCCTTGACGCCACCAAACCTCCACGCCCTCAGATCCAACAACGACGAGTTCAAACTCGAAGCATTGCATAGGAACAGAGCCCAGGGAGCTCCTGACCGTTTCGGGATTCATTGGTATGGACCCCCACATGGCCTCGGTTTTACACAGCTTGGAGGATCTAGAGTCTTCGGCATCTAATACTCTACGAAAGGTGAACGTAATTGAGGGAGAAGGTCTGAGTAATCAAAATCCAACTGCTCGGGCGACCATAGATCCCATCTGTACTCCCGCCAAGCATTTGAACACAATCAACTCAATATTCAGATAGAGCCCTTTTGATCCGGTCATGTTCCCTGATGGCGAACTTTGGGTCGAACGACTACGATCCACAATGGTGAATCTCAATAGTGCTTTTGCGGCGGCGACTGGACCTCCGGCTCAAGATCCTCCTCAACTCCCAGCTCAAGGAGAAGAGGTGCACGTCGACGGCAACGTCGAAGAAGACCCCAACGAACATTCGAGCCGAGATCCTGGTCGTAACCTCCCAATACCTCACCTCGAGGACCTCGTCAGGAGACCCCACCCCTCAAGATAATCGCGATTTACGTGACCACTTGAACGGGTGCCGGCGGGAACGACGAGAACAAGACAACGCTCACCGACATCAGCGTCGTTCACCTCGACACAATAATGACGACAACCGAGCGTTCACTCCAACATTGCAAGAGTTACGGTGGCGCGAAAAATTCTAACCAGGAGCGATGGAAGCACCGGCCCTGAGGAATTCCTCCATGTTTATTCCACGGTTCTTTACACTGCTGGAGCAGATGACAACGCGCTCGCAAACTACTTGCCGTCTGTGTTGAAAGGATTTGCTCGATCATGGCTAGTTCATCTCCTACCCTGCTCGATCTCAGTTCGTCGCCAACTTTCAGGGTACATACAAGTGCCACGCGATCGAGGAAGACCTTCACACTTTAACTCAACCCAGGTGAATGTTTGAGGGACTATATTCGGCGGTTCAATGAATATAGAAATCTGTCTCAAAGGAATCTGCCCCATTAAGGGGATTTGACTAGGTCATGCGCATTACTTTACCCCACCATTTCACATTAATTGCGGGGTGATATGAATATTGATAGCAGACCACAGACAATGTGAGAAACGTGGCCATGCATGCTACCTCTCACACGCCCACGTCTTCCCGGAGAAAAAGGTGTGCGACGTGGCACGCCCTCAAATATCACCCCACAGCCCCCTCCCCCTTTGTTAGCTTTGGTGGCTAATAGGTGGGCTGATGGACAACTAAGATGAAGACTTTTGCAGCCCTGCTTCACATGTCAACCTTTTGGTAAGCCCGTCCCATCTGACCAACCTACTTGGAGGGACGGTGACAAGACTAAGCATAACAACCCCTATGTACTGGGTCCCACTTCCGCATGCATGCATGGGGAGGATCCATGTCTCTGAGAAAAAAAAAGTTCGACTCCCTAGAGTAGACTAAGTTCATACACTCCCACTTAGCACATTCCCCCTACACCTGTTGTAAATCTTGTTCATCATCCACACAGAGTAAGAACATAAGAGTAGGGTATTACGTTTCTCAGCCTGAACCTATATAAACCACCTGTCCCACCTTCTTTCTCTTGCATCCTGACCACAAGCTTAGAACCTGCACCTTGGCCGAACTCTGAAGGGAAGGTATCTTGCATTCCCACTAGAGGAGCTCCGTGCTCCGACACGTTGTCTAGAAGAGGGATGGGATAGCGCCATTAGCCTGATAACAGTTTGCTCATTGAGCTTTTTTCATTTTTTCCCCTGTGTTGTTGCTATTTGTAAAAACTTATAGTTTTTGTTAATAGAAACAGGGGGAGGTCATCAGGGTTCACCATACCGCCGGTAACCGCGCGGTTACCGCGGTTACCGGGCTTACCGCGGGGGTACGGTAATGTAAATACCGCGGTAACCTCTTTAAATTCAAATAAATTTAAAAAATAATTTGAATTTTTGATGAATTTTGCACGGTTTTGTACGGTTTTTCACGGTTACCGCGGTTACCGCGCGGTAACCGTGCTTACCGCCGGGGTGCGGTAACCCCGGCCCCGGCGGTTTGGGAAACCCTGGAGATCATCCCACTTTTCTCTTAAGAAAATGTTGATCAGGGTAGAGGTAGGGTAGAAGGAGCAGATGCCCTATATGTTCTCTAAGTATCTCTTGTAATTTTCCAATGAGTAACGCTAATAAATCTTACTTCGTGACACTTGTCTGTGAACTATTTTATGATTTTATTAGACAAGTTAACTCATATATCTAAAACATTGGGTTTGCCCTGCAGTTGATCCAGAGAAGCCATGGCATGTCCAAATGCTGGAGAAGGAATTCATTGAGTGGAACGTACCACAACACTTACGTTCCACCAATGATCTTGTCGTCGGAGGAGTTCTAATAGCATACACAATAGATAAAGAAGATGGTAAATCTGAAGAGGGTGGATCTGCAAACCTCATTAATGGCAAGATGTCCTTCATTATAGAAGATAAACCACATGACATTCTTTGCTCTTTTCTGCTCGTAGACAGTCTGGCTACTGCAGAAAGTTATCAAAGTTGCTCACTAAAAGTTAACCACAAAAGAGTTGCCAAAGCATATTTCATAGGCTATAACAGAAGCTTATGCAAGTATTTTGTCTGTTTTGAGCGGCTGGACCGCTTCTCCTTTAAAGAGGATAGAATAGATCACCAACAATCTAGCAGTGAAAAAAAACAACAGCCAAAACAACGCTGGAGGAAAAATATTAGGTAATGTCTTTACCCATAGATTACATATGATAGATCTAGCTCAGGTAAAAAAATTTAACATACAATCTATTTTGTAGTGAAATATTTGAAGCGTTGGAAGCACTTCATGTGGCGGGATATGGAAACAACTATATGAATTCAACCATCACTTTTGCATATGGCCAGGGTAATGATCAGGACAAGCTACTGAAGATAGTCGGTGGATGTCCCTTGCCATGTGATGATACTAGAACCAAAAAGTCTCAGCGAGTGAAATTTTGCACATTCCTTCAAAAAATCGGGGCAGAAAATACACTTGGCTATCAAGCATTTAAGGTGACCGTACAATACAGGTTAGTAACTAATTACTCCAAATTTCATTTTTGTTAAAAAAATTAATGCAAGGGCTAAAGAAACCACTTATATACATTCCTAACAAGTTTAACAATTAAAATTATTAGCTCTAATCACTACTCAGGATAAAAGAGTAGAAGGTGTATGCACTAGAGTATTTATTATCATATATTACAAAATCCAAGACCTTTTTTTTATAGGAGTATGGCTGTGTTTAGTTCCTCCTCCAAATTTTTTTTGACGTATACGGACGTACATTTGAAGTATTAAACGTAGTCTAATAACAAAATAAATTACAGATTCTACCTGGAAACCGCGAGATGAATTTATTAAGCCTAATTAATCCTTCTTAGCAAATGTTTACTGTAGCACCACATTGTCAAATCATGGCGTAATTAAGCTAAAAAGATTCGTCTCACAATTTACATGCAAACTGTGCAATTGGTTTTTCTCTCGTCCATATTTAATGCTCCATGTTTATGTCTAAACATTAGATGTGATAGAATTTTTGGAAGTTTGAAGGGAACTAAACATAGCCTATATGTTCTTTTATCGGGCTAGCCACTGACCTGCTACAATAACACGTTTTTACATCTCCTGTTACAAATCATCTAATAGCTCAAAACTAGCTAAGCAGTTCACGTAGCATGCATGCACTTCACTTTAGTAAATCCAACTTGACTACTTTCTCAAGAAAACAACTAAGTTTTTCATATATCTTGCACCTTTTCGATCGTTTCAAAACCATCCATGTCTTCGCTTTGTTGGCAGTGATGACGTCGAGGTAATCATGAAACATCCATATATCTTGGCCTCGGATAAAGAAAGAGTCGCTGCTATTGAGCCCCTGAATGAGAGATTGTATGACCTTGCTGAGAGCAAACGTGTCGACCTAAACACTTCTCTCAAGCAAAACTTTCGAGACTGGGTGTGGCAGTCGATGGTAAAGAAAAGCACCAAATTTTCTGTTTTCCTCTGCTCAAACCAGATTAATTGGGATGATTATGATGACAGCCTGGTCAGACCTGGTGAGATTTCTCAGAAATTTTGTTGAGCATCAGCGTGACATCGCCATAGGACGGCAGGCAAGAGATCTGTTTATACTCCTAAATTCTTTTCAGCAGTTTGCAATGTTCTTTTTAGTATTTTGAGTGCTTGATCTTTTTTTTGAAAAAAAATTTCAGATTGATTACACGGCTGTAAACAAGGCGATAGAAGAGGTGTTTCCTGGATTTATAAGCTGGGCATACACTTATTCCTATCTTTTTGCCATGTAGTGGAAGGTAAAACTTTGTTTTTCTGTTCTTTGTTTGCTTCACACTGCATGCTCCTGCACTGAGACCTGAAATTGTTTGGTGATGATTGTCAGTTAGGAGGGACGTGCTGAGTATATTGATCACAGGAGGGCAGGTTGTATATACTGTTCGCAGCCAGTTTCTGAGCTTTTTTTCGTGTCTGTCTTCCATGACGAGTCTGAGTGTCATTGAATTGGATCTGTATGTATGCTGGTTCGAGCCAGACTCACTCGATTGTCTCTCTCACCACTATTTTCTTTCGCATCTTCTTCCCTGTTAGAGCAAACAACATGTAAGATGTTTGTTTATCACTGGCCCAACCTGTAAGATGTTTTGTCACTTCATTTATGCTACGAACCTTGTTGTTTTCTGTTTTAACTAAAATACATCTTTCCGATCAAAATGCCATGTCATAATTATGATAATAATGGCATTGTCATTTAGAGAATCTTTTAAATAAAAACAAGCGTCATGAATAAAATCCGGTTTTTTAAATAAAAAGGGAAAAAAACCGGACTTTATCCATTACCCTTGTTTTTATTTAAAACATTCTTTCATTTAGTAATCGCTCACTGTGAGACACCTTTCATCATACTTGTCTGTTTATTCCGCTCAAGACTTTATTCAGTAAACAAGGGTCACGAATATACCGTTTTGGAGAAAATTTGCAGAAATATGTGTAGGAATAGAATAATATACTTGGTATTTTGGTAGGTGGTAAAATCCCAAGTCGCATAAACAAGTTAAGTGATAATCCATGCATTTTACTCTCTATTTTTTGTATGGGACGAAAAAAACATATGGCAATCATATAGTCTCGTTCAGGAAGCAAATGTACAAGCTCAGTTCAACAGCTCCTTGAGAGCTTTAAGGGATGCTAATATTTCATATTTCCTCCCAAGCCAAAACGATTTATTAGGACATAAAAATTAATTTATATATAAAACTTTTATATATTTGTTCGTAACACTTAAAAGCCAATGTAAAAAAGAGGTTACGTTAAAAGTATTCTAAAACCAACTTAAAATCAAGTTAGAAAATTTAAATTTTGGTTTTCAAGAGTCGGTTTCGTACTGGCTTGGCTTGGCTTGGCTGGGTCGGGCTCGGGCTGGGCCATGAAAAGCAGACGTCGTCCTCCAACTCCTCCTCCTCATCGTAACCATCCTCAGTAAAAGTAGGGCATAGATCAGCCGCCCCCCAATCTCGCTGCCGCCTCCACCGATCGCCGGCGGCGGCCACCCACATCCACCGTCACCCCCAACCCCAGGCACTCTCGCTCCACCGGTCACCGGGGGCGGAATTTGCTCGTTTGCTTGTCCGATCCGATGGATCTCTTCATCGAGCTGAAGGAGCGCCATGATTACGTCCCTCCAGAAGATTACATCACCCGAGTGTTGCCGCCCGAGGCCTTCGCCGACAGCCGTGACATCCCGGAGTATGAGGTCGCGTTCATCAGAGTGCCCCTGTACGAGCTCCGTGACCCCGTCGACAAGGGCCTCATGAGGAAGCGCATTGAGGAGCAGCGGCGGCGGGAGGCGGAGAGGCGGCGGCAGCTTGAGAAGGAGATGCGGCGGTGGGAGGAGGAGGAGGAGGAGGCATGGCCGTGGGAGGACGACGACGACGACTTCCTGAGGATGTCACAACATCTGTCAGTAATCTGTTCAGAAAGCCGTGGGAAGAGAGGGGATTGGCCTAATGTGAAGGCAACAAGAAGAGGGAGAAGAAGAGCAACCCCATACAATGAGGATGAGGATGAGGATGAGGAGGAGAATTTGAGTGAGCTGGAGCTAGCAGTGGAAAACACGCGGCGCAGGATACATCACTGCAACTGCAACCACATCCCGCGCCACACCCTCTTCACGAGCCACGCCGATGTGGAGGAGCTCTTCCTCCCTTTCAAGCTGGAAGAGCCTTATCTCTACTTTGCCTCGCGATGCCAGAAATCTGCGCCCTCCTACGCTCACTTCTTCCCCGACTTCAACCGTTCACCGGTAACTCAATAACTTCCCTCCCAACAATTTTTACTCTTGCTGCCTCACATTGTGCATAAATATTTTACTAGCATGTTATTGACACTTGCAAGCGTTGTTCATATCTCTATTTAAAACTTCTGGCTTGATTTCGTGCTCGCGGCATTGCAACATATCTCAAATAATTAAATCATAGGTTCTGAGTTTAGAAAAGAGAAAATTCCAATATATATTGCTGTATCATCTGCAGCTGGTAGTTGCACATACACATATGCAAACAATATAATATGTACTTAGCTAAAATAAAATACAACACTCCCATATATCATATACAACTTGTCTAGATTCGTAGTACTAGGAAATATTCCATCCAATCCTAGGTTCTTATATTTTGGGACGGAGTGAGTATCATTTACTCCCACTGCCTTGTCCAACTAATTAGCATATATACTGCTACATGTCAACAATTAATAGGGGTGAAAATGCTACTGAATTACCCTTTTTATCAGTATACCATTTTCATCTAGAATTTCTGAAAAAAAAAACATATTGTACCGATAACCCATGAAAATAATTACAAAAAAACATAATTCCGATAGTTCTGTTCTGCTATATTCTGATGTTCCGGTAACACTGACATCGTTTTTGTTTCTGTCTCTACTCTTTTGATTTCGTTTTTGAGGAAAAAAAAATGTTTTTCCAACTGTTTTCATCCTCTTAACAATAACATGTGTTCCCTACTATTGTAGCGTATAACGTCTGATTGGCTGCGTCCTTCTACGTTTGAAGGGGACCTACAATATATCCTATTCTTTCACAAGCTGATGGATACCGTGGAGTGTGGTAACGCAGAAGATACAGTTCTAGCCAAAGCCATCAACATTGCAACACAATCTTATCAGAAGATGCTGTACTTCCAAATTGAAGCTGCTGTGCAAGATTGCTTGGAGCTTCTTAAGGAAATGGAGAGGATGAACGATAGATACAACTTCTATCATTTCATTGCATCTGAGATCCTCTTCAACAACAAGTCATATGAAGATGTGCTCAAGCTTATACGCGATGGGCATGTAGAGTTACACTGCACGCTTAAAGAGTTCAGCACTCCCCATGCTGATCACCACATGGATGATTTGGTTTGTGTTATTTTCAAATAGACAATCTAATGCACTTGTGCCTATAATATTCATATTTGTTTGACATTTGTTTGTAGGTTCATCGTCTTGTGGGCAGGACTCGTGCTTATGTATGTATTATTGTATCTAAATATTTCCTTTTTTTATTATTGTTCTTAGGAGTATAAAATTTCGTCTCCTTTCATTCATCCAGATGCCCACAGATGCACAACGAGAGTGTGGAATGTTCAAGGACTGGGTGTGTCAGCAGGTTGATAAGGAGGTAACTTCGTTTTATGCCAAATCTATTGTCTATTTTTGTCGCATAATGGTGTCTAATTCTTTTGTTTCTTCTATCCACAGTATGAATCTCTTGGTTATCTTTACATGCATTTTCTTGATAACAAGATGAGAGCTTGGTTTGCCCCATTTCCTGAAGGTAAAATTCTCAACTAAATGTCATCCACAATGAAAAAGTAAAATCTATTCCCTTTTGAAAGTATACGATATTCCTTTTTGAGGGAATTCTAGGATATTCTGTGCCATTGGATTGAGTTCCAGCCACCACCTCTTTTTCACTGCCTGAAAAGTAAAAAAATTGCACCTACAAAGGTTCTTGCTATGCCATCTTTGTTGATGCTTGTTTTCACAAGCATAAATTTTCCATCTTGGTCTTGTGATTGGATAACAACTGCATGCCACTAGGCTCTTCTTGAGTAATGGCAAATTCTTGTTCTTGAGAAATTGGCTATTATCCATGATTGATATGATTGGAAATAATGAATTTTTTTTCTGTTTTCATATATACAAAAGGCGAAAAAAATTACATATTGGACTCTTTGCAGACCTCAATTCCAGTTACATTTGGTGTGCTACAGTCACATATATAAATCGAAAGTAATTGCGCACAATAACTGAGCCAAGGGAATAGCTTATTATCTAGATATGCGAAAGTAATTGGACAAATGGTGATACGCAGAAGCGCCCATAAATTTGTTTCAGGGTGCCACTAATTTGAATGGTTCTAGATTTTTCATTTGCATGGTTGAGCTTCATTGCTGCCTGTCAAAACACAGCTGCAGTTACTTATCTTTCGTGTTTTCCCTTTTTCAGTGCTGAAGGATCTGAAGTACTCTGAAACTCATGAATGGGTTAGTGTTGAAGGCGATTATGCAACAATTGGGATTTCAGATCATGCCCAGGTACATATTTAGATGTTCTATCACTCTGAGCAATTTTTTTTTTTATTTTAGGGCCTCAGTGTGTTGAATGATCCATTTGCTTCACTCTATGCATGTACACAGAGCATGCGTTCTATTTCTTAAACGTTATTAGGTCCAACATATGTTACCATATTCAGCGTATAGAATAAGGGCTTGTGGTTCTTAAGTTTATTTTATTTTGCTCTCAGGACCATTTGGGTTATGTTGCGTCAGTGGAGCTCCCAGAAGTTGGCCAAAGTGTATCCCAGGGAAATAAATTTGGTGTTGTTGTAAGTGTGAAGGGAACCACCAGGGGTATTAACTCACCAGTATCTGGAGAGGTTGTTGAAGTGAATGATCAACTAAGCGATTTACCTGGATTGGTAAGCTGTAGAAGTTGAGTAAGGTAAAAAACGTTTTAATAACCTGCTAACTGTTTTATTGTCGTTACCTGCATAGGTAAATGCAAGGCCGTATGAGACAGGGTGGATTATCGTGGTCAAGATCAGTGATTCAGGCGAGCTCAATTCGCTCATGAATGACGAGGATTACTCAAAATTTTGCAAGGGAGAAAAAGACAAGTATTGAACAAATTGCAGTGAGTCTTGATCCTTGTCAATGCTTGTGATGTGCCATATCACTTACCAATCTGTTGGTCTGTATCATGTTGGCATTCGCTAACACGTAACGTGATGCTCAAACAGACTCAGGAACATGTTGGAATCCCTTCCCTGTTTATGTTGTTTAGGATGAAACTGTTGTCGCAAGTGAACATGCAAGTATAGCGCTCCTAATTAAGCTATAATGATACCAATTCTGCCAAAACCGGTCTGCATAATCAATAATGATCGTTACAGTTGCTGTCGAGTTTTTGTCCAGTTTTTCAAGAAATAAGCTTGCAGTTCTGACTCCATTTTTGTCCAGTTTTTCAAGAAATAGCTTGCAGTTCTGACTCAGTTATTGGTTATGTTCTGGAGGTGCAAAACAAAGAAAATGTTTGTGTAATTTTGTGCGGCACAGTTTTGTCATAGAACATAGACGACAAAATAGATTAGGGAAAACTTTTGGAATGCATAAACTTGGCAATTCAGAACTTGGTCCTCCGTTCAAAAAAAACAAAAACAAAAATAAGGTACTTCTGTTTTATATTTAAGTCGTTTGATTTTTCTAAACTTATTCACCTTCGACTAAGTTTATAGAAAAATGTAGCAATATTTTCAACCTAAAACAAAGAAATTATCAAAATATATTCAATGTTAGGTTTAATAAAATTAATTTGGTATTATAAATGTTATATTTTTCTATAAATTGGATCAAATTGTCAAGAATTTAATTAAAAAAAAGTTGAAGCAACCTATAACATGAAACAGAGGGAGTACTCTATTAGGATATAATTTATGATAAAACTGATGTTGTTAAATTCACCTTCAAAATACTTAATAGTTATGCTTTTATATTACATAACCAATACAATTATTATATTAGTAAAGTAATTACTAGTCGGTTGTTCCAAAAAAAAATGCACTTTATATTTTTGTGCATCACTGCATTAGGAAGGAGAAAAAGAAAAGCGCTACTCCATGTAGAAAATCTCACGAAAAGATTGAAAACTAAGGCAAGGGAGCTTAAAATCTTAAGATTTTGGTGAGAATCTGAAAAAAAAAATATATCTGATTTTCCAACTACTAATAACTTCTAATTTATTTTATGAATTGCACGACTATATATTCTTAAAATCTAAATGAAAATCTGAGTTTATTGGGGGAGTTTTGACAACTAAATATTCAGGCATTAAGATTACTCCTCAATTGACGCTCCAGCCGACCGCCTCGGTGTTGCCTCATCTTTTAGCCTCCAGGTTGCTGCTGGCCTTGATCAAAATTCAATTATTTTACTCTTTATAAATCATTCGAATACGAGTCTCATAACATTTTTAATTTTTATTTTGCTAACTAAGATGCCACATCAGCGAAACCATATATCCATACTGCCGAGGAATCGAAATTGCATGATTTTATTTATGGTGTGTTCGGCTGCAAGTTTCTAACAGCTGCTGCTGCTGCACTGCGTATATGCGGCTGCGACACACAGCCAAATAGCACTAGCCACAGCTGCAGCTGCAGACAAAAAATGGCTGCCGAACACACCCTCGTTTAGGAGTAAGGATTTAGTCCTAGAGACTAGTAGTGTGCCCGTGCTAACGCTACGGCGAGAGTGTTTTGATCAATGCTGGTTTCACATATCGGTAGATTGCCTGAAAGATAAATTGTGTTGTAGTTGGTCCATTGTGATGCAAACTTAGTTGAAACGTATTTCACCAATCTATTTGCTCAGATCATGTCCTCAGAATTTTAATGATATAACTTATTATCACTTGCTTAATGAAACAAGATGGATTCATACTATCGGCGCAGCTGCTACTTCTGCCATCTCACCCACCTTTCACCTTGCTTTGATACCAATTGTTGGTAGGCTCACTTCTGAACTACACTATAGTAAGTTGAAACTGAGACTGAACATGAGCTGAATATATATACACTATATGTATGTATGTACACACACACACACATACATACACACATACATATACATACATACATACACACACACACACATACACACGTACACACATGACTACTTGGCTTACTGACAAGGGACTTATAGCTTATTGACCAAGGAAAAAGAGACTTGACTTACTAGCAGGTCTTAGCTTAGTGGAGAAGGAAAAATTCTATTGACCAATAAAAATGCTTACTAGCTAAGGAAGAACTACTACTAGTACTGATTCAGAGATTATATGGTAACACTCCATGCCATTTTACCTGACCTATTTTCACCATGTGTGCACCCCCCTCAATTCAAATTCAGACACCCACATTAGCTTAAACTTGATATAAAGCAGAGTAAATTAAACAAGTGGCACCCCCCTCCATCTCATTCTAGCTCCGCCCCTGGGAAGAAGCGACATCAGAGGCGACGCTGTGATAGGAGAGACGCACCTGATGCGGGTGTTACGCTTGTTTCTTTGACCTTGGGCTAGTATGAAGGTTATTGGGCTTTTGTGGGATGGCCTACTAGGCTAATTTTCTTCCTCTCCCTTTTCTAATCGCTGCTAATCATGAAGGTTATGGCGTCCCCGCACCTTAGCGCTTTACCCCTATAGCGGTAATGCGTGGGTGGGTTGCCCCAGATCGCCTTACCATCTTGACAACCATGATGTTCGAATCTAATTGTTTAGCCATTTGATTTTGTAGCTGTGAATTTTAGAAGTCACAGTGCAATGTATCCTGTGCTGAACAACCGGCCGATTTTGAACAGTAGAAGGTTACTGAATTGAAGGAACAACTCCATAGGAGGAAGCTATCATAGGCTTGAAGGATGATCTTGTTAAGAAGCTCGCGGAGGCCCTCCACAGAGGTTACTGGTAGTGATGAAGAATTACCTGTGGAGGAGCAGAAAGAGGACATAACTCTTGTTTCAATGGATGCATTAGAAAGAGGACTATGACTATGCACCGACATGCCGTTTGAAATTTTTAGCTACTACTATTAGCTAATGCAACTTTAGTAGCTTGTCAGTAGGAAACACCCTTTGACTACTCATGCATTTTGGTTCATGCATTTAGTGAATAACTTTTTGAAAGTTCCTTATTATAGCAATATGTTTCATTGTAGGATTGATCAACAATATTTTAATCCATACTTTTTTTGTTTTGCAGGAGATAGAACACAATGGACAACCTTTAGGATTAGTGAAATCGCCATCATCAGTAGTAGAACAGAATGAGCAGGTAATTTCTCCAATTCCTTGGAACATGCTATCATATTTTTTTATGATTATTTTTTGTTTATCTCATTATGTAGTAATTAGTTTAGTTTTTATAAAATATATATTTCTTTTGTCAAGTTAGTTTACTTGTGAAATCTCTATTGCTTTTTGTTAAACTCTGTGTTTTCCTATCCTTAACTGTTAAGCAAAATTTACTTTAGGACACTAAATATTTGTGGCTTATGCTTTAGGACATTTTAGTTTTGTGGTGATTTGCCCAAAAAACAATCCGATCATTATTTTAATTTATCTTCTTCAAAAGCTTATGCTTTAGGATATCTTTGTTTTGTGGTGTTTTGTCCAAAAACACTCCGACCATTATTTTAATATATCTTCTTAAAATGGAGAGAAAATATGGTATAAGAGAAATTTAAATTTGGTCCACCTTGCAAGATAATTTTTGAACAAATAATAGGTACATGCAAACATATTTTGGAAAAAAAATAATCAAAACTTATCCCATATTTGTGAATATGTGAATTGCAAAAAAATTAAAACTGAAAAATATTGGTTGAACTTTAAACGTTTTAAAAAAACAAAATTTAAATTGTGAAAAAATATTAACCGAATCTATTTTAATAACAAATTTTAAAAATAAAAATAATAAGACTAATGCATTTCGTAAATTTAAAGAACCGTGAAAATAGAATTTAAATGAATTTATTTTAAACAACCTTCAGTAAATTGTTGTTGATTTTTACAATTTGGGACAAGTTTAATTTTGCAGAATACGTTTTGTTCAGTAATATTTGTTATAACTAGATGATGCCCCACGCTTTGTTGCTTGATATATATGTTAGATATTGTAGAAATGGTGAAATGATTTGGATTGAAATATTGTGAAAATGATTTGAGAATAATGATTTAGCATGTGTATATTTAGTTTTAGAATGAAATAAATTGTATATATAATTACTATGTGCTTGCATGTTGAGCTTTGTATGCTTAGTGGATTGATGTGGCATGCTTGCATGTTAGATTTTAGGAGTGCTAATAAATACTATGCTTGCATGTTGAGCTTTAGGTGTTTAGTGGGCATTAGCTTTATAGATGAATGGATTCTTGCAAAATGGCCTAGGAGTACAATTGTCTTTTCAAAGTCTTTTTCTCTCTATTGTAAGAGGATATATGAAGATAATGGTCAATGTGTTTTCTAGAAAGTAGTGGTGGGTTTAGGAATTTTTTACTAAGTGTTCCTACTCCGCGCTCCAAATTCTTTTGACATCATGAACTCAATGTTTTCAGCCCATTAATTTTCTTTTCATGTTGGTAGCCCCATCACATCCTTACCATCCGTAAGTAAAGTTTGAATCCCTTTCTAAAGGGAAGTAGAGGTGGTACTAGCTATGTGGACTACTTAAAGGAACCGCTCACATACGCTTCCAAGTTTGTTAGCATAACACAAACAAAGAGCTAGGTGTTCTTTTTGTGAAATATCACTACAACATGGCAACGGTGTTGGTCACTGGTAGCCTGGCATGCCTTGAACAGTTGGTCCAATCGACGACGTGTCGGCAGCGAGTAGCATGGCGCACTAGTAGGGGGCTCGCCGACTCGGGGATGGGTGGCACGATGGCAAGCAACAAATCGTGGCTGGGGCGACGTGGGAGTGTGGGCTTCTTTGTTTTTGGGTTGAGGATTGGGCCGAGGGGTGGTGGGGGAGTGGGAGGGGGGGGCGGATTGTGGTTTGTGGACTAGATTTTTGGGTGGTCCAAGCTGCTCGCAAAAAACTAGTTTTAGAAGTCCGAAAGAGCAAATGCCACAAATCTTAAGTGTTATGGAGCAAATTTTGTTGAATTGTTGATCTAGTTAGTTTGTTCGTTTGTTTCTTGTTATTACTCATTTTCACAACTCATTATTCATCAATGTTTTCATTATTCAGATATTAGAAAGTATTGATGATTTGACACTAATAAGATATCTGATTAAGTGGATTCCTGCCCAACCTTGGGCCGATGGGGAGATTTATCTGTATTCTCCAGATACACATAGTTGGTCTTCTCAAGGCATGAAGATGAAATTCTTTATCATGGATGAAAAGTATAATATGGAAGCCAAAGGGATTTATAAGAAGATTGATGAGTTGGTCAGCCTGGCTAATCATTCGATGTTTCTGGCTCCAGTGTTTGCCTTGCATGATAAGAAGATCGGTCGTATTATTCTGTGTTATCCAAAATTTGATCAACTGCTTAAAGATTGGCTGCCTGCTCAAGCCTTTAAAGGCCGGTTTATACCACCCATATGGATGCATCTTATAAAGTAAGTATAATTTTATTCATTCTATTTTTGTATCTCTCTCGGTTGATGTGATACTTATATCTTGCTCTATATACACAAATTCTATTTTTGTATCTCTCTCGATTGATGTGATACTTATATCTTTCTCTATATACACAGAGATGTCACATCTTGCATGAGCAACATTGATAACTTGGCTGCAAGCTTAGGAAGTATTGACTCATATGTGTTGGAGACAAAGCCCGAGAGAATAAAGGTCATCCTTTTTCCTTTTGAGTCAAGAGAAGTAAATTGGCGAAAAGATTTTGCCACATTTCTGATAGAACATCTTCGGAACAAATGGAAATCCACCATGTTGGATCACTTCATCAACATCTTACAAAAAGATTTCAAGTACGTAAACAATCATATCGTTTCTCTTATGCTTTTTCTTATATTAGTAATGGAAAAACTAACTTGTGAGCAAAACTTTTATATACGTGTACTTATTGATTCAAAAGCAAATATTGTAAAATAAACTATGATGAAAAAAACTACAAAAATCAAATACAAAATTAAGTTCTAAAATTCAAATTTTGGCTTATAAGCATAAGCGAAACGGTAGGGGCTGAAAGTCTCCTGTTGTGGTGGCAGCGAATCTGTCACCCACCATTGTTTTTTTGTAGTTCTTACAAAGTGCTCCCATATATTTTTTGATATTATGAAATAGTTCGGTATTTAGATCAAACAAGTAAATACCATGTGTTAAGGTAAGCAAATTAGCGATACTAACATACTCCCTCCGTCCTACAATATAAAGGGATTTTCAGTTTTTGCTTGCAACGTTTGACCACTCGTCTTATTCAAATTTTTTTTTGCAAATATAAAAAACAAAAAGTTGTGCTTAAAGTACTGTAGATAATAAAGTAAGTCACAAATAAAATAATCGTTTAACCACTCTTCTTATTCAATTTTTTTTTGCAAATATAAAAAACAAAAAGTTGTGCTTAAAGTACTGTAGATAATAAAGTAAGTCACAAATAAAATAATTAATTATTTCAAAAAATTTTGAATAAGACGAGTGGTCAAATGTTGCAAGCAAAAACTCAAAATCCCTTATATTATGGGACGGAGGGAGTATTTGATAAGAAATATATTTTGCTATGACATAGTCCATTATAATATATTTTCTCTTATCCATACCAAAATATAGACATTTAGCTAATATCTCTAAATATATCATGTGTGGTTTCTTTTTATAGGATTGGGGACATTCAACATCATCCGTTGTTGCAAGATTTCGATCAGCTTTCTAATATGATAAGGATGACATGGAGAGAATCTAAGTATTTAACTGTTGAGAGGAGAGAATTGCTATCTTCAACATTAAATGCTATTAGGAACAATATTCCATGGACATCAGTGACAACTACGGATGCTGTTGTGAATGAATACATTTCTAAAGCAACAAATGACTCCTTGGGCCTCTTTACGGAAATTAAGAATATAGCAGCACATTACATTGAAAACCGCCGAAAACTGAGCAAAGAAAAAGGGGTAAGTATAAAAAACATTATATGTCATAATATAACAATGCATTATATTAATTCCAAATAAGTTTAATTTTAGAAATTAATTTATAATGTTATAAATGTTTGATTATAAATGTGCATTTTTTGAGTGATTGTAGATATGCAATAGGAAACAGGTACATCCAATTGAGATAATCGAAGAAATCTGGCCAGGTGCTATTGAAGAAATTTATGAGCTTAGTTTAAAATCTGAGTGGCTCACGACTTGACTTGTGAATGGTGAGAGTGAAAATATCAGGTAAATGCACAGAACTATCTATGTGTTGAAAAATTCTACAGGAACTTTCAACATAGTACTTACAGATCTTGATGGCCTAATTACAACTATGTGTTTTGTCCCACCTAGCATCTTGCTATACCCAATAGCAGTTTTCATTGCAAGTAATAGTATTCTTGTGTTCTTTTTGTCACTTAAAAATTAAAATTAGTTTTGGGGCTGATTACAATTGACTTCTTTTAGTACGTACAATTGTATTCTTTTTATACTACATAAGTGATTTTACATTTAATTGCATGTGCCTTTTGGGGGGCAACATACGATTTGCTTTAGTAGCCCTTATAAATGCTTGTAGGAGTACGCAGAAGCACCCATAAATTTGTTTCAGGGTGCCACTAATTTGAATGGTTCTAGATTTTTCATTTGCATGGTTGAGCTTCATTGCTGCCTGTCAAAACACAGCTGCAGTTACTTATCTTTCGTGTTTTCCCTTTTTCAGTGCTGAAGGATCTGGAGTACTCTGAAAATCATGAATGGGTTAGTGTTGAAGGCGATTATGCAACAATTGGGATTTCAGATCATGCCCAGGTACATATTTAGATGTTCTATCACTCTGAGCTTTTTTTTTTTTTAATTTTGCGTAAACCTTATTTTGCTTCATGATACTGTCACCTTGCATAAAATGGATTTACCAAAATATAAGTCAGATATATAAGGATGATGATAGATACTGGGAGGGGCAGTTGATAGAGCAACTGACATTCCAACACTTACTACTAGAAGGGTAGAGGGTATCCATGACTGGAAGTGGGACCCTTTACATACAGCTATAATATAAGGAATAAAATTACTCACTTGTATATGTGTGCCGTATAAAAATCGTGTCAACCATATCCTTGTCGCAAGGCGAGCAACGCTTTGTATTTTATCAAGTCGTTACACTCCACATGGTGCGTAATGATAGATAGTGGTAAGATGGGAGATGATTTTACCCCATAGAACGTTAGTACTTGGATTTGGATGGGAGATGATATAAACCTCATCAAGATAGTAGCACGTGGTGGACTGGAGTGTAATGTGCTGAAATAAGAGAAGTGCATTGTACTCTAAATATTACAAATACACGACTTGTAATATACAGAGTGAAGATGGGTACAGTGATACAAGCCTACGCAGTGCTCAATTAAATTGTGATTCACGCATGTCTCTTGGATTAGAGGCTACGGGAGCCTATTGTGGTCCTTTCTCATTATGCAAATGATTATTAGTTTTTCTTATAAATTAAATATGGACTCTTCTTACAAGAATAATTTTTTTTGAAGAAATTATAATTGAGAAATGATGAATTGATATGATTTATGAAATCGCATGCCATACATCCTTGCAATTAATACTGCTTGCTGAGTGCTTGTACTCACCCTTGCTACTAACCCTCCTTGTTTAGATGCAAACACGTTCGGCAAGCTAGCGAGTTAAATGGTGGGTTGGAAAAGCTCTACAGGAAAGATGAGGCAGAATTAGCTCTGCAGCAAAAGATGAGGCAGAACTTGTTTGAACGTTTTTTTGTTTCTCTTTTTTTTTGGGTGAGGGGATCGCCTTTTGTTTCTATTGCATGCTATGTAACGGTGGAGAGAATCATTATCTTCACTATTTGAAAAATGATTCTACAGAAGATGATTGTTTTTTATGGCAGTGCTTGAAGGGCTCTGCTTCGTGGTAAAAAAGAACACTTGCGAAATGTTGGATCATCCTTGAACCATTTGAAACAGATTTGTTTTTTTACTGCCTAAAATCACTTGCAAAGTTCTTGAGCAATTTATTTTGTTTGTTCAGTTAAATCACATGGTTGGCCTTTACTGTTGTTCAAGTTCTTTTAATTGGTTACACATTTTTTTCCGCTGAAAGTGCTAGATTGATCAGACGACTGAAGCATAATTAGGCATGTTTTGATCCCTTCTGCTTCCATGAGCTTGCTAGTCGGTTCTATAATTTGTGATCAGATTGTTATACACTCACTGTATGTTACAAAGTTTCTCTGTATGTATTCAAATTTAACATTCATCTACTAAAAAAAATATGCTGCAATGTGTAGGTCTCATCTAGTAGATTAAAAATCAATGCTAGATCACTGGAATTTTATCTCAAATTGTCATGGAAATCCATTTTTCACTGAGCTACAAAACCGGTTCTTTTTCACTGTTAACTTTTAAAACCTAGCATACATGCCAATATGCCATTGAACCATCGTGTTAAACCTGTTAGTCAAAACAGCACAATCCTTTTCAAAAATGACGTTATTCTACTCCTCCTAAAATGATTGTCACAATGTGTAATGCCTGTGCGGATGCACTTGCTCACATGTGTAAATTCCCCTCCCAGAATTTGTGAACATTTTGGTAGATTGTGATTCCACTGATCGCCATGTTATCTGAATAAAGTGAGCGTATTTCTATAAAAAAATAATAAAATGATTGTCACAATGAAATTTGATCAAATGTGATGAAACTACAAAGGTCATAAAATTACACCCACCAAAAATATCACGTATTTTTTTTCAGACTAGAAACCAAATTTGTATTCTTCAATCAACTACAAACAAGTCGGGAAGAGAGGTGAACCTGTCCAAATCACCGAAAAAAATAGTCATTTTTACCCAAAATTTGAAACCATTTTTTATTTTTTAGTGAATTTCAGCCTAATTTGGTGTCCACTAAATTTGATTGAATTCATATGAAGGTTTTACTTTTTGTTTTCAAATTTGGTTGAAAATTTGGAATTTAAGTGATTTGGGTAATTCTCTCCATAAATAAATCATACAACCAACAAAAGTCGATGGCTGAGTCAAAGGACTTCAATAAACAAATATTCAGTCAAGTACATGGCATTTTAACATAAGATCCTCTGTTTTTCTCTTTTCTTCTAGTAGTATAAAATAGCTCTGGGTGAGGAGTTCAACTTAAAAGTCGGTAGGGTATTTGTCGGGTTTAAACCACAAGGAGAAATCAATTCCTTTCTTCTTAAGATCTTCTGTGGCAGGGCCAATCCGATCCAAAAGCTACAAGTCAAGTAACAGGGTTGATCAGCAACTCCATAAAATTTCTCCAAAAGACGACCAAAAATTATCATTACTCTTGGTGATGCATACTACTACCGTCTCACAATAGGTTCATTTTTCACTAGTCCCACATATATCAATATAAAACCAAAAAGACTACAATAGCCCCACTTTATCAAATCCCAATATGGTTATTCTTCTTTTTATCTACTCCGAATGAATTTATCTCCTACTTTCACAAACTCCAATACAATGATTGCTCAAAATGAACTTATTTTGAGACAAACGGGATGGGCAAAAAATAATCTTATTCTGAGATAGAGGGAGTACAGCATATACACACTGAACAGGCAGCCTAAGCCTGGAATTCTCCTACAACTAGTATGATAAATCTTTCGGTTGGAATTCTTAAGTTCGCACGGTTGGAATTCTTAAGTTCGCACAATTGGCCCTTTAGTGGTATGACAATGAACGCTTAAGATATGAGTATTGTGATCTTTAGCATGAGAGAACAAACTACTTGTTAAGACTTAAGAACAAACCTGATCATGTACAACACCATTGGAAACAAGGACAGAACGATCAAAGACGGTAAACTCCCCACCATCCATGCGTGACACCATCCCACCAGCTTCTTCAACTATCTGTAGTAAAAAAAATGCCGAATTCATCAAGTAATTATACTGAAAGTGTGCATAACTTTAGCCCAACTATCAGGATTTGGACGATATGAAAAGGAACTCATAAAAATGGATTATATGACTGAAAATGTGTATTTAAGATTGAACAAAACAATCAAATCCTTGTTTTTACTGAACTTGAATATCTTTTCTTTTATCAAAGTTTAATTCCAATCATGAACTGTGGGTTCTGATAGGGTAAAAAAAGATTACCAGAACACCAGCAGCCATATCCCAAGGCTTAAGTCGGTATTCCCAGTAGGCTTCTGTAATGCCTAGGGCAACGTGGGACATGTCAGCAGCAGCAGAACCTAGTCTTCGGACTCCCTGAAAAAAATTAATAAAGGAGGATAAAGCAAAAGTCAAAGGGGGTAAATTTGCTGTGTAATAATGAAGGGAGAATTCACTTTACCCTGCTAATGTCTGTGTATTCCTTGAACAAATTTATGTTGGTCACCCATGCATCATCATGTTCATATCCAAAACCAGTTACCAGAAGTGATTGTTCCACCTAGAGAATCAATTAGAGACAATATCTTTCTTCAGTCAAATATTCTGACAAAATTAAATCACAAGAACTCTGGTTGCATCCAGAACCACTACAATCAATAGATAGATACACTGAGCGTATGATCAAAGAGAGATTCTTATGGCTTCATAAAAAAAGAGCTATTATGACACGCGTATGTGTGCGTGCACATAGCAACATACTTGTATAAAAGAAAAAAAAAGTTACCTTGTCTGTCTTACTGACATGAATCTTTTGCCCATTACAATAAGCACCACCACCTTTTCAAGGAGAAAGGAAAACCTTAAAAATAATTCTGTAGTGTTCTATAAGGAAAAAAAAAAAAGCATTACAACTACAGTGTTTGACCAAAGATTATACCAGATGATGCTGAAACTGTACGAGTGCTCCAGCACATAGGACCACCACAAAATTCGACCTAAATAAGGGTATATGAAATGTGAATAATCCAGAGGGATGCAATGAACCAGCATGGGAAGTTTGATGATCCAACAATTTGTGTCTCCGGCGTTTAATGAATCATATGATTCAAGAAAAACACATGCACATACATACCACAGTGGAAGCAGCAGGCTTTCCGCGAAACAGAACTCCAATGGATACAGAAAAGCTAGGGTAACCATGCGCAAAGTTTGTTGTTCCATCTAAAGGGGGTAAAATCACTGCATTAGATCCCCCAATGAAGAATACTACAGAAAAAGTCTAAGTTTCCACTGCAGTAATGCAAGTTCAGATAAACCTTCAGTTAAAAATTAAAATCAATGTGATCCCAATCTTGTTTCAAATTTATGAACAGTCCAAATACTCTAACATCCATTTATATGAAAGGCTTTTTTCCAACATCCATTCTCCCTACCAATAATACTATATACTAGAACTAATAACATCCTGTTCAGTTACCAGCCCATGCAATCGAGCATGTTGCCTCTACTAAATCAAATATTTCAGATACTTAATCAAGAGAGCATATGGAATCACCCAGTATTCTTAAATGATTGCTAAATGATCAAATTCCACTACAGGAACAATTGGTTAATGACTTTATCATAGTAGAATTACAAAGTAAGAATAAAGTGGCCAAACCTAAAGGATCAATGCACCAGAGATACTCCGACAAGGCATCTCCAATAAGTCCACCTTCCTCCCCAAGTATGAGGTGGTCTGGGAAGGTCTTCCTCACAACTTCCAGAATGACCGACTCACTCAATTTGTCTGTGCTGAACAAAAGTAGAGAACACACTAAATTCAAATGCTAATGTTTTATATAGATTATAGAGATACATATATCATAAAATATGATATTAGCAAGTAGTGACATCAAGTTCCAATTTACAAAGCATTTGGAGATTGTAGGATGATAACTTTTTTTTTTTTTTTGAAAGATCAAGAATGATAAATAACAACCAAGTTAGCATCAGATGGGGAAACAACAACACAAGTAAGAAGCATCCTTACTCTGTGACCAAGTCTGCAACTCCCTTGTAGTGAATATTGCGTGGCTTATTAACAGCTTCCATTATAACCTAAAATGAGGAGAAGACAATGTAAGCTGCCTTGAGAATTGGCACATCAAAAAATAGAGTTAAAAGGAAATGAGCTTAGCTCACTAGGTGAGATGTGTACCGGTGTACAACCCCACCACCGAAGTCCAATTTTTTTTTAGAGCTGGGATGATTACATTTCAAACGCCTCGGCCTTTGCAAGAAAGCCCAGAACACCTAAGTTTAATTTTTGTTTGGCTCGATTCTACGCCGGCCATTAACCTTCAAATGGAAGTACTTCGTGTTTGCATCTCCTACTCTTAGATTTGTAATTCGCGAGGCCTGTCTCTTTCTGGCCCGTTCGATGGCTGCTAGGCCCAGCACTCTCGATTTGAGTTGCCTTCTCAGGTTAATCTCCGGGGTCGAGAGGGCCCTTCCCTCTTGGGCGATGTCAAGGCGGAGAATGATCTCAAGTGCCATGGTGAGTTGGATCTTTGCGTTCGACAAAAGGCCCCTGCTCCATTTTTGCAGCGCTTTAGCCGTGGCGCCTAACTTGTGATACAGTCTATGGTGTGGCTCGTGATGCGCCTGCCTTTTGCTCCATGCAGTTATCACTGTGTCGCGGAAGCCTGGCAAACGGATCCAAAAGTTTTCAAAACGAAAAGTTCTTCTTTTCGGGGCTTCTCCCTTATTTGATAGCAACAGAGGGCAGTGATCCGACATAGACGTTGGCAGAGCGTTGAGAAGGTGAGAGTCAAAGGAGATGTCCCAGGCCGCGTTGCAGAAGAAACGATCAAGTTTTACAAGGGTCGGAATCTCTCTCTCATTGCTCCAAGTGAAACGCCAAAATAATTAATAATTACTTAAATTTTTTAATAAGGTGAACGGTTAAACATATTTAAAAAAGTCAACGGCGTCGAATATTTAGAAATAGAGCGAGTATTTATTTAGCTATGAATTTCGCTGGAGGTAATTGAGGTCTGCTGACCCTGACAGACTGTACTATACAATATCTGTAGCTGCCAAAACGGCTGAAAATCCATGGGGAACATGAACATGATCTTCATTTCAGAGCCCAAAATCAGGATGAGCAGATGATATATATAAACACGATGAAACAGGAATGCACATTAACACAGCTAGTTACATTCAGGCACTGAAATTGTTCTGATCATGCATGCAGGGGAGCGCTACAGGAAGATGGGTAGTGATAAAAGAGTACTAAAAAATGACAAACCTTGGATTTCCGTGTCCAACGTTTGACTGTCCGTCTTATATGAAACTTTTTTATAATTGGTATTTTTCATTGTTGTTAGATGATAAAACATGATTAATATTTTATGCGTGACTTATCTTTTTAATTTTTTTTTATAATTTTTTTAAATAAGACGGACGGTCAAACGTTGGACAAGGAAACCCAGGGTTTGTCTTTTTTTAGGACGGAGGGAGTATGCTGCATGAATCTTAATTTGAGTACGCGTGTGACCTAGCCATCTCACACCGCTTTTTGACCTAGCTCCTGTGCAGTCGAAGTCACATTACTTTGTCATTAACATGTGGGCCCGATGATACATGGGCCCACATGTCAGTGATAAATGCACCATATATTTGACTGTAGATGATCTCAATCGGTAGTGACCAGTGACCACACAAGCTATCTAAGGTGAGCTTGAGAGCTCAACGATAGTTTCTCTCTTGTTCTTTTAGCCATTTCAGCTGCAGATTTGTGCTATGCGCCTACCAAGACACCTTGCTATTAGTAAGTCAGTTTCTGCCTTTCGATCTTAATTATTTTACTTGGTTCATTTGATGATTTGCTTACTGAATGTCTCGGGTATTTAGTTCCAAGAGAACATCTCAGTTCTATTGGTAACCTTCAAGTAAACTGATACTATGCTCTTTTCCACCATTTTGCAGGTTAAGGATAGACCACATGAGGCTCAAAGGGCACGCCAGATAGATATTTTTCAGTTTTGTCCTCTTGCAACTCCTGCACCTCTCTACTCACTATAGTAGCAGTGACCACACAAGCTTACCTGAGCTTGAGAGCTCAGCATTATCTTCTCAGTCTTGTTCTCCCTTCACAGTTTCAGATTTATGCTCTTTGGCTGTCAAGACTCAAGAGTAGTCTGTTGCCTTCACCTTGTGCTTATGTAAGTTAGTTTCTGTCTTCTCTCAATTATTACTAGTACTTGATTCTTCAGAGGTCATGTGGGTTTGACCAATTAGCACATTGCAGTTTTCTGTTTGATGTCCATGGTGAATTTGTGGATACACCTTATGGTTTTCAAACTAGTGTTTTGGAAACAACTTACATGCTACGCATTGAAATGTTTGCTTTCTGAATATCTTGGGTAGAAGTTCTCAAAGAACATATACCAGCTCTATTGATAACCTTCCAGTATGCTGACATTCCTTCTCCCACCATTTTGCAGGTTGAGGATAGAGGCTCTGTTGTATTATCCTATCACAAGGCCAAGATGGAAAATTAATGCTAGTCAAGATGCCACGCAAGAAACTGGCCTGATTGATGCAGAAATTAATTCTTATGCCTATAGTGAAAGGAAGAACAGGAAATACAACGGCGCCTACATCGATAAAGATGGTGTATCAAGGACCTTCGATCGAAAGAAAATATCAAGAAAAAGGGGTAAATGCTAAATATATTATCTTTCCAGTTGTTCTTCCCTTTGTTCTTTTGTTCAGCACTACTACATTCCATGAAGTATCTAATCAGTATATGTTTGCAAGTAAATTGTTTTCCCTCCTTGAAAATGATCTAATGTCTTCAGGTTTCATACAGGGGGTGCTATGAGAGGCCGTGGCTGGAAGTATGGCTCTGGTTTTGTAGATGGAGTCTTCCCTGTGCTCAGTCCAATGGCACAGGATATCTTAGAATTTGTTCAGAAGGGAACAGACGTTGCAAAAATCTGGGAATCTTTGGATAACATTCCTTCCACACACAATCTTTTTGATGATCTTGTGAATGTCGCTGTCCAATTCCGTATGAACAAGAAATGGGATCTGATCATTCCAGTAAGTCTGAACCCTGCACATTCTCATCATTAACTAATCGAATGTTCACATCTCAATGTTTCAGTTACCTTTGATCAGTATTTTGATGTTTAATTTGTCAAAAGTGGATATAGGTCTGCGAGTGGATCCTGTACAGGAGCTCATTCCGTCCTGACATCATCTGCTACAACCTGCTCATAGAGTCCTATGGCAAGAAGCGTCAGCTGAACAAGGCAGAGTCAATCTACATGGCTCTTCTGGAGGCTCAGTGTGTGCCAACTGAAGACACCTATGCTCTTCTCTTGCGCGCTTACTGCAACGCTGGATCGCTGCACCGAGCAGAAGGTGTGATCTCGGAGATGCGGGAGCACGGGATTCCTCCAAGTATGCAGCTCAATTCCCCTATATTGTCAAGAGAAAGAAACATGTAGGTTGACATAGACACATAGTTGTATAACTCATGTCAAGATCAATCTTGCAGATGCCACTGTATATAATGCTTATTTGGATGGATTGCTGAAGGCAAGATGTACCGAAAAGGCGGTCGAGGTGTACCAAAGGATGAAGAGAGAACGGTGCAGAGCTAACACGGAGACATTCACCCTGATGATCAATGTGTATGGGAAGGTCAGAATTCAGAGCACAGTATTGTTTTTCAGTTCACTGTAAAAAGCTTTTCATTTCTCTTTCTTTGAAAACTTACCTCTGAAGAATTTCTGACATGTTTTTTCATGGTCAATTTGAAAGGCAAAGCAACCAATGTCATCAATGAAAGTTTTCAACGAGATGAAGTCGATTGGATGCAAGCCTAACATCTGCACTTACACTGCCCTGGTGAATGCATTTGCAAGGGAAGGCCTTTGCGAGAAGGCTGAAGAAGTGTTCGAGGAGATGCAGCAGGCAGGGCACGAGCCTGACGTGTATGCTTACAATGCCCTCATGGAAGCTTACAGGTGAATATCAAATTAGCATATCAGTCATCCATGGCTTCACGAGCCTAAGTTTCTGATCACAAAACTCCAGTGAAATTTGATCAGATTTTTTCGTAAGTTTGAATTAGCAATTAATAACTTGCAACCTTTCAATGCACCCATAGCCGCGCTGGATTGCCGCAAGGCGCATCGGAGATCTTCTCCTTGATGCAGCACATGGGGTGTGAGCCTGACAGAGCTTCATACAACATCTTGGTAGATGCATATGGAAGAGCCGGGCTTCATGAAGGTACATTTTGCAGTTGGTGATGGAAAATTTTGGCCAATTTTGTGGTCAAAGAAACCAAGAACATGAGTTCCATGATGCTACTATGAACTCTGAAAGTGAAAGCCTCCGAATATATATAATTTTGCCCCTGTCTGAACTCTGAATATACTCTCTCCATTTCAAAATGTACGACGCCGTCCCAAAATAAGGCAACGGTGTTATACATTTTGAAAAGGAGGTAGTAGTATAATTTTGCCACTGTCTGAACTCTGAACTCTGGAAGTAGTGACAGCTTCTTCTGAGAATGTATAAATATTCGGTGTTTTTCAGATGCGGAGGCGGTGTTCGAGGAGCTGAAGCAGCGGGGGATGTCGCCGACGATGAAGTCCCACATGCTGCTGCTGGCGGCGCACGCCAGGTCCGGCAACGCGGCGAGGTGCGAGGAGGTGATGGCGCAGCTGCACAAGTCCGGCCTCACCCCGGACACCTTCGCCCTCAACGCCATGCTCAACGCCTACGCCCGCGCCGGCCGCCTCGGCGACATGGAGCGCCTCCTCGCCGCCATGGAGCGCCGCCCCGGCGGACGCCGACGTGGGCACGTACAACGTGGCGGTGAACGCGTACGGGCGCGCCGGGTACGTGGGAGGATGGAGGCGGCGTTCGCGGCGGTGGCGGCGAGGGGGCTCGCCGCCGACGTGGTGACGTGGACGGCGAGGATGGGGGCGTACGCGAGGAGGAAGGAGTACGGGCGGTGCGTGGCGATGGTGGAGGAGATGGTGGACGCCGGCTGCTACCCGGACGCCGGCACGGCGAGGGTGCTGCTGGCGGCGTGCTCCGACGAGCGCCAGGTGGAGCAGGTCCACCGCCATCGTCAGGTCCATGCACAAGAAGCCCAAGACACTCTTCACCATATAATAATAAAAAAAACCAACACTTTGCATATATAATTGCATTATTATTACATGTATAATAATACAGTATAAATGTATATTACAATACTACCTTAGTTTCTTTTTAATGTATGCCGCCATTGATTCTAAAGTAGCGTCTAAACATTCATCTTAATTATTTTAAAAAATATTGTAAATATGCTACTATCTCTATTTTTTAATATGACTAACCAACGTCATATATTTAGGGATGGAGAGGAGTAAATTGTAAGTCATAAAACATGTGACAACAAATAAATAAAATTTATATATTTTTAATAGCATGAATTGTCAAACGTCATTATAAAAATCAACGGTGTTATTTATTAGAAAATGAAGGGGTATATATATGCATAGAGTATAATAGATTGATTTAGCATCAACTTTGTTGGTGTAGAGTGTAAAACGGTGTTGTCTTGACAAATATAATGTAAACAGGATGTGTATACAATCAAACCTTAAACTTTTTAAATCATTTTATGTATAAAAATATATGTGATTTGGTCAAAAAGATTACTGTCATGTGGTTAGGATAGGAGTATATTTTTTAACAAATTATGAATACATTGGTCAGATAAGACAATTATTAAACCGCACATTCTTTCTATTCCTTAGGGGACTTATTTTAGTCCCTCTCAAAACCATAAATGTTGTCACTACTAACAGAAACTATTAACAGTAATAGTTTTGACTCGGCCACTAACAATTTTGAACTGTAAACTACGATGAACGAACGAAAGTAAATGCTTACAAAACACTCAGGCAACTGATCTTTTTAAATATTTAAAAAAGTTTCATAAAAACAAATAGTCTAAATATAATCTCTAATACTCCTCTATCCATAATATAAGGTACAACAACTTTTTTAGATGTTCCATAATATAAGGCATGCATGTATGTAGGCAATTAACTATGACCCTTCTTCATTAAATTATTACTTTTTTAAATCATCCACTCTCATGTTCTTTATTCTATTGGATACATGCATTGTATTTATTAGGATGATCCAAACTACAATATGATAATAAATATTTTCTTGGTCTTTAGGTTAGGGGTGGTTATGCTTATATTTTGGAATGGAGGGAGCAACAAGTACTCTCACTCTCTCTCAAAATAAATTTATCTTTAACCCTTCCATACATATCAGTTAAGAAAAATACTAAAATACCCTCACATTATCAAATCCTAATACAATTATCCTTCACTTTCTCTACTCCCAATATATCTGTCCCTTGCTTTTACAAACACTAATACATTGATTATTCAAAGATAAACTTATTTTTTTAAAAAAAAGTAAATAATCATATAAACTTATTTTAAGAAAAAAAAGGGTAAAAATGATCATATTTTAGTAATAGGATGAAATATATATAGCATTTGGAAATCGAGAAAATATTAAAGACGCCCAAATAATAAGAACGGAGTGATTAATCTCGCTAAGAGCAAGTACAATACACTTTTTTTAAAAAAAAGATTTATTTTTGTCCTCTTTCAAATAAACCTAATTTTAAGTAATTATTGTATTGGAGTTTATAATTTGGGAACAAATATATTAGAAACAGATAAAATGAAAACAAATATTCTAGGATTTGATAAAATTAAGATATTTATACTCTTTTTTTTTTCTTTTATACTGAATATACTTACTATTCGTGGGATGGGCAAATAAATAAATAAAATTATTTAGGAACCGACGTACTGCCAACTAGAACCAATTGTTGCCGCTGTTGTGCCTAGCTGCACTGTGTCTGCATCAGCCACCAACCCCTCATTGGCATCAGAGATCAGATTCAGAGTCACACAGTATGTGTACTCGCCATCAGGCCCATCAACAGCACCATGCCAGATTGTTAATTACTCACGCACGAATTCCTAGGCCATATACTAGTACACATCTCCAAGCCCGTGATGGCCAAGCAGACAGCAGATTAAGAAACAGAGAACTCATCTGATTTGTGGGTTTGGTTGGTAGTAAGTTGTTGGTTAGGGCCTCCCTGACAGACAGCGTTCCAATCAGTTTGGTGATCACATTTTTTTTCTCATCAGAGCTTTTGGTTTTGCAACCAATGGCGCCTCTTGGCGATACAGCATCTGATGCTTAATCTTCTTTAATAAATGATCCTTCCTCATTGTGGTTCAACACGCACTGTAACAGCTATAGTGTTATTTGACATTTTCATCCCTAACCTAGTTAGTATTTTTGTAAATATTTTTCAATATATGCAATATATTTGCCTTTGTGAATATGTCCACCGGAGTCGAGACCTCGCAAACTTCCCCTTTGAAACACATGTGTTTTACATGAAACAGTTTATATTTATAAGTGGAACAAATCTTTTCCACGATTGCGAAAAGTAAACCACATATATACTTTGCTTTTAAAAAAATATAGTTGCCATTGTTTCCTATGAACTATATTTTTTTTCCTAAAATCATGAAAAATGTTAAGGGCATAATTGCAAACACAAAAAAAGGTGGAGTAGGAAAGGGCCCCACAAAGGCCAAGAGCCCACCAAAAAGTTTCTTTTCTTCAATTTGCAACCTGCACTACCAACCTTTTCTGCATCTTCCTTATATTTTTGCCAAAAAAAAAGAAAAAAAAAAGAGCGAGAGAAAGGAGCCACCAAAACCCAGAACCCGCAGAGAAAAGAAGAGAGAGAGAGAGATCAGAGGAGAGAGAGACAGACAGAGTGCGGCGCCGAGGAGGAGAGGAGCAATAATCCAATTCCAATCCATTCCTCCGCGACCTCGTCGTCCGATCATGGCCATGGCCGCCTCCAGGTTGCTGTGGGCTTCCCGCGCCGCCTCCTACCTCAAGATCTCCACTTTCCCCAGGGCCTTCTCCACCGGTATCTCTCTCTCTCTCTCTCTCTTCTTCTTCTCTTTCGGTTTCTTGTTTTGCGTATGTATTTTTCGTATTCTGTGGTCTGTATTTTCGTGGGATCACGCGTGGTTGGTGGTGGAATGGCGTGATCTCGTTGCCTGTTCCTCGCAAAGATTGGATTTTGGGGGCAAGGATCACTGTTCATCTTATCTTCTTTTATTTTGGGTTCAGTTGGTGGTTTAGGCTGTGAATCCGTCTGCGTGAATGGGAAATTTGGTTGGTCTGATTTGATCTCTTTTCGGCGAAATGTTTCATCTTTTTTTTTTTGAAAAAGGAATCTTGTGTGATTGTTCCTGCTCTTGGTAACAGCGTGTGCATGGCAGGTTTATGTTTCTGCATTTGGATATGTGAATGTTAGCACACTGATTTCTGAAATTCAGATTAGCCTATTGTATGTGTTGATGAGGAAGGCAAAGTTTTTTTTTTTAGCCTAATTTCTTTCTTTGTCCTGTTTATTCGAAGTGTTAGGACGTTTGACACCAACATATGAAGCATCTCAGGAAGATGCTTTTAGTAGCTATTAGGAGAAAGCTACCTACCGACCAATAATTGGCAATATTGTTATCCAATATGAAAATTTTACAATACCACGGTTGTTTGTTTATGAATTTAAAACTTGTGTTGCTAAAATGGTGTGCCACAATCACATATTTACATATCTGAATTAGGCACACCAAGGAAATGAATTAAGGGAAAGTCTTATTATAGCAGACTTTGGTTTTAAAACTTTGGTAGTAGGAAATGAAAACCATATGGTAAAATATTTATGCAACTTAAGAAGTGACAAATAGTCAATTGTTAATTTGCCTGGCCAAGAGGCTTTGGTTTCTAACAAGCATTGGACAAATGGTCATAGGAAAATACACCTAATTTTCAGTTTATAAATTGGCTTCTAGGGGGGGCATTAATTCCAGTTGTTCTGGAAATTTCATATGCTTTCTGTGGAAACCTTGTTTCCTCACTGCCAATTCAGTATTTTACACATCTGATGAAGTTGTGCATATTGCTTGTTTTCTTCTTTTTTTTTCAGTGCTGAAGGATCTGAAGTATGCTGACACTCATGAATGGGTTAAGGTTGAGGGTGATTCAGCAACCGTTGGGATTACAGACCATGCCCAGGTTGATCTATTCATACATTATATCACATTCATTGCTTCATTCTCAATCAACGGTGTTATTTATTAGAAAATGAAGGGAGTATATTATAGCATAGAGTATAATAGATTGATTTAGCATCAACTTTGTTGGTGTAGAGTGTAAAACGGTGTTGTCTTGACAAATATAATGTAAACAGGATGTGTATACAATCAAACCTTAAACTTTTAAATCATTTTATGTATAAAAATATATGTGATTTGGTCAAAAAGATTACTGTCATTTGGTTAGGATAGGAGTATATATTTTAACAAATTATGAATACAATGGTCAGATAAGACAATTATTAAACCGCACATTCTTTCTATTCCTTAGGGGGACTTATTTTAGTCCCTCTCAAAAACCATAAATGCTTGTCACTACTAACAGAAACTATTAACAGTAATAGTTTTGACTCGGGCCACTAACAATTTTTGAACTGTTAAACTACGATGAACGAACGAAAGTAAATGCTTACAAAACACTCAGGCAACTGATCTTTTTAAATATTTAAAAAAGTTTCATAAAAACAAATAGTCTAAATATAATCTCTAATATTCCCTCCATTCCATAATATAATGCACAACCACTTTTTTAGATGTTCCATAATATAAGGCATGCATGTATGTAGACAATTAACTATGACCCCTTTCTTCATTAAATTATTACTTTTTTAAATCCTCCACTCTCATGTTCTTTAATTCTATTGGATACATGCATTGTATTTATTAGGATGATCCAAACTACAATATGATAATAAATATTTTCTTGGTATTTGGGTTAGGGGTGGTTATGTCTTATATTTTGGAATGGAGGGAGTAACAAGTACTCTCACTCTCTCTCAAAATAAATTTATCTTTAATCCCTTCCATACATATCAATTAAGAAAAATACTAAAATACCCTCACATTATCAAATCCTAATACAATTATCCTTCACTTTCTCTACTCCCAATATATCTGTCTCTTGCTTTTACAAACACTAATACATTGATTATTCAAAGATAAACTTATTTTTTTAAGAAAAGTAAAAATAATCATATAAACTTATTTTAAGAACAAAAAAGGGTAAAAATGATCATGTTTTAGTAATAGGATGAATATATATAGCATTTGGAAATCGAGAAAATATTAAAGACGCCAAATAATAAGAACGGAGTGATTAATCTCGCTAAGAGCAAGTACAATACACTTTTTTTAAAAAAAAAAGATTTATTTTTGTCCTCTTTCAAAATAAACCTAATTTTAAGTAATTATTGTATTGGAGTTTATAAATTTGGGAACAAATATATTAGAAACAGATAAAATGAAAACAATTATTCTAGGATTTGATAAAATTAAGATATTATACTCTCTTTTTTTTTTCTTTTATACTGATATACTACTAGTTCGTGGGATGGGCAAATAAATAAATAAAATTATTTAGGAACCGACGTACTGCCCACTAGAACCAATTGTTGCCGCTGTTGTGCCTAGCTGCACTGTGTCTGCATCAGCCACCAACCCCTCATTGGCATCAGAGATCAGATTCAGAGTCGGACAGCATTTGTACTCGCCATCACCACCACCATGCCAGATTGTTAATTACTCACGCACGAATTCCTAGGCCATATACTAGTACACATCTCCAAGCCCGTGATGGCCAAGCAGACAGCAGATTAAGAAACAGAGAACTCATCTGATTTGTGGGTTTGGTTGGTAGTAAGTTGTTGATTAGGGCCTCCCTGACAGACAGCGTTCCAATCAGTTTGGTGATCACATTTTTTTTTCATCAGAGCTTTTGGTTTTGCAACCAATGGCCCCTCTTGGCGATACAGCATCTGATGCTTAATCTTCTTTAATAAATGATCCTTCCTCATTGTGGTTCAACACGCACTGTAACAACTATAATGTTATTTGACATTTTCATCCCTAACTAAGTTAGTATTTTTGTAAATATTTCTCAATATCTGCAATATATTCGCCCTTGTGAATATGTCCATCAGAGTTGAGACCTCCTAACTTCCCCTTTGAAACACAGGCGTTTTACAAACAGTTTATACTTCGTAAGTGATATAAATCTTTTCTATGATTGCGAAAAGTAAACCAGATATGGCTCGAAAAATGGTTGCCATTTTTTTGAATGATACTTTTTCCTAAATCATAGAGAATATTAAGGGTATAACTGCAAACACAAAAAAATGTAGGAAAGTGCCCCACTAAGGCCAAGAGCCCACCAAAAATTTTTTTTCTTCAATTTGCAACCTGCACTACCAACCTTTTCTGCATCTTGCTTATATTTTTGCCAAAAAAAAAGAAAAAAAAAAGAGAGAAAGGAGCCACCAAACCCAGAACCCGCAGAGAAAAGAAGAGAGAGAGAGAGATCAGAGGAGAGAGAGACAGACAGAGTGCGGCGCCGAGGAGGAGAGGAGCAATAATCCAATTCCAATCCATTCCTCCGCGACCTCGTCGTCCGATCATGGCCATGGCCGCCTCCAGGTTGCTGTGGGCTTCCCGCGCCGCCTCCTACCTCAAGATCTCCACTTTCCCCAGGGCCTTCTCCACCGGTATCTCTCTCTCTCTCTCTCTCTTCTTCTTCTCTTTCGGTTTCTTGTTTTGCGTATGTATTTTTCGTATTCTGTGGTCTGTATTTTCGTGGGATCACGCGTGGTTGGTGGTGGAATGGCGTGATCTCGTTGCCTGTTCCTCGCAAAGATTGGATTTTGGGGGCAAGGATCACTGTTCATCTTATCTTCTTTTATTTTGGGTTCAGTTGGTGGTTTAGGCTGTGAATCCGTCTGCGTGAATGGGAAATTTGGTTGGTCTGATTTGATCTCTTTTCGGCGAAATGTTTCATCTTTTTTTTTTGAAAAAGGAATCTTGTGTGATTGTTCCTGCTCTTGGTAACAGCGTGTGCATTGCAGGTTTATGTTTCTGCATTTGGATATGTGAATGTTAGCACACTGATTTCTGAAATTCAGATTAGCCTATTGTATGTGTTGATGAGGAAGGCAAAGTTTTTTTTTTTAGCCTAATTTCTTTCTTTGTCCTGTTTATTCGAAGTGTTAGGACGTTTGACACCAACATATGAAGCATCTCAGGAAGATGCTTTTAGTAGCTATTAGGAGAAAGCTACCTACCGACCAATAATTGGCAATATTGTTATCCAATATGAAAATTTTACAATACCACGGTTGTTTGTTTATGAATTTAAAACTTGTGTTGCTAAAATGGTGTGCCACAATCACATATTTACATATCTGAATTAGGCACACCAAGGAAATGAATTAAGGGAAAGTCTTATTATAGCAGACTTTGGTTTTAAAACTTTGGTAGTAGGAAATGAAAACCATATGGTAAAATATTTATGCAACTTAAGAAGTGACAAATAGTCAATTGTTAATTTGCCTGGCCAAGAGGCTTTGGTTTCTAACAAGCATTGGACAAATGGTCATAGGAAAATACACCTAATTTTCAGTTTATAAATTGGCTTCTAGGGGGGGCATTAATTCCAGTTGTTCTGGAAATTTCATATGCTTTCTGTGGAAACCTTGTTTCCTCACTGCCAATTCAGTATTTTACACATCTGATGAAGTTGTGCATATTGCTTGTTTTCTTCTTTTTTTTTCAGTGCTGAAGGATCTGAAGTATGCTGACACTCATGAATGGGTTAAGGTTGAGGGTGATTCAGCAACCGTTGGGATTACAGACCATGCCCAGGTTGATCTATTCATACATTATATCACATTCATTGCTTCATTCTCTACATACGCATAATATAATCATTCCATTTCTTAAACATTGGCATTGCTAAAGTTGATCATGTGTGTGTGTGTGTGTGTGTTTTTTTTTTTTTTTTTGCTCCAGCACCATTTGGGTGATGTTGTGTATGTGGAGCTTCCAGAAGTTGGCAGCAGTGTATCCCAGGGAAAGAACTTTGGTGCTGTTGAAAGTGTGAAGGCAACCAGCGATATCTACTCTCCAGTATCTGGAGAGGTGGTTGCAGTGAACGATGGACTAGGCGATGAACCTGGATTGGTAAGTTTTAATCGCGTAATGGATCATTGTGAGTAGATTGAACACTTCTATGAACTTTGCATTTTTTTCTTGCATAGGTCAATACAAGTCCATATGAGAGTGGGTGGATCATCAAGGTCAAGGTTAGTGATTCAGGTGAGCTCAATTCACTGATGGATGACGCGAAATACTCGAAATTCTGCGAGGAAGAAGATAGCAAGCATTGAACAAATACCAGTGACCTGTGATCTGCAAAGAATGAGCCTTGACCCTTTGTCAATGCTTGTGATGTTCTATCGAGAACTTATCTTTACCACCGGCTGCTCCTGAAATCAGCACCGATCGACACATGAAATAAATTAGTGTTGGCATTGCCTCTTCCACAAAGAGTTGCAAAATTCGAACCTGTAAATGACATGAGTTTCGTTATTTCTTTGTAGTATCGCGTGATTTCATCTTCAATTGTAGCTCTGCCGCCTCTGCTCCGTTTATTTCTGAAACGTGTGCTTCGTTTACTTCTGAATCGTGTGTTCTTGGTGTCTACGAGCCTGCATTATGCTGAGGAATTGGGGATGATTGGTAGTAGACGAATAGCTAAATATAAATTGGGGATGCTTGATTGCTTGAGAATCGTCAATATTTCAGAATTAGGAAAAAAAAAACTCATCCCAGATTATGGCCTTAACTTTTCCTAGATCCTAGATAGTCTGCAATTCTACAGCTCAGTTCTTAGTTCTTACATTATCAGTATCTACATTCAGGTGATGAGAAAGAATAGGCTACTTGGAGGATTCCCTAATCACATAGCAAGTTCATATCACAATTCACATATCCTTCTGTCATAGAACATGGACGCCAAAATTTAATCAAATGACACAAATGGATGTGTAAAATCACCACGAGAATAACAACCAGCATATGGGACAAAAACAGTAGATACTTTTATCACTATAAGTATATGTCAAACTTAAGTGATGGTCAGCAACATTAGTGAACAGTGATACAGAACTAATATATATGAATTTAGATACAAAAACCTAGGCGATGATGATAAATACTACCCTTAGCCTGACAGAACAATGTCCTCAACAAAATACAGAAGGCCTCAGGTTGCATCACGCTTTGATGTTCCACCTGTGTGCTGACCGTGGACCACGAGTGATCCCCTCATAATATTGGGATGGAAGCTTTCCTTTGTTCCAAGTTTTCACAAACTTCTCGAACAGATCACGAGCAGACTCCGAAGAAAGATCAGAGAAAAATTTGCCTTTTTCTTCCTTCAACCAGGTTGCGAACTCATTGTTCTTTGCGAAATAGTCATCTTTGGATATTTCTTTGAAATCCTGTTTCAGTAAAACAAAAGAACAATGATAAGCATGGTCTCAAGGAGAAAGGAAATGGAGAGCTCAAAGGGTGCAGTATGCCATTATGTATGTTCTCAACAGTTTAATACTTCCCCAAAATTGTTGTTAGTCTCAAAAATATAAATGGCATACATGATACAACTCCTGTCCACCTGTCCAGATACAGATAAGCCATTCTGGTTCTTGTGAACTGTGACCTTAAACAAGTACCTGACTTGGTATCACTAATTTTCATCACAGACACACAAAAGGAAATAACCTACAAACTGATATCACTAATTCAATTCGATGGCAACAGCAAAAAAAAAAAAAAAAAAAGCTTTTCCTTTATATTCACTCTTCAGAGACAAAATACATTCTGGCAAGCTTCTGCAAAATTTCATTGTTCAGGAAAACAAAAGGGGCTCCTACTCAGGCTGGGTAAGATGGCTACAGAACATATGCCAGCCCGGCGAAAAAAAATGGTCGTAAGAAATCTGCGATAATCTATCCCTGATTCACGCACTGAAGAATTAACTGAACTAGGGACATTCTCCAGTTTGGTTCTACTTGTAAAGAAAAACCAACCTCGTTCCAGTACCATAGTTATACGAAGGCTCAAGCTTGTAGAACAATTCATATATGAAAAAATGTGGCCTAAATAGCCTATTCAGATAGCTTAACTGCTAATATGCAAATTCATTTGATTGATGATGCCCAGTAGATTCATAGCATCATTCAGACTTAGAGAACTCACATCATCCTTGTGCTTTCGCTTGCTCTTCTCCTTCTCCTTGGAATGCTTCTCCTTTGAATCCCTCTCTGTCAAAATCACACACACACACACACTGAATTACTGACATACATCAAAGCTAATATAGCAGGTACGAGTGTATCCTCAGCATAATTTGCACACTTCCAGAATAGTTGAGCATGATTTCAAGTAAGAGCAATATAACTGTTTTAGAACAAGAAATCAACAAGTGCCACTGCCAAGCCGTGAAGGCAAAAGATGAACCCTAGTTCCCTACCTTTGTCTTTGCCCCTGTCGCCATGCTTCTTCTTCTTCCTCCTGCGCCTCTCCTCCTCCTCCTCCTCCTCCTCGGCTTGTTCGTCTCGGCTGCTCCTCCTGCTCTCCTTCTTGTCCCTCCTCCTCTTCCGCTCCCTCTCCTCCTCCTCCCCTGAACCACCAAACGCACCAAGAAGATTGGTAAAATCATCACGCGGAGACCAGATACGCCGATGCCTCGAGAGGGGTGGGGGGGATGGATAGGGGGTCTTTGAGCACCTGAGGAGGGTGACGAGCGCCGCTTCCTCGACTTGCCCTCGCCGCCCATCGTCGCCGCCGGTCGCCGCCGCCGCCGCCGGGGAGAAGAATCGAAGAGGAGGTTAGCTCAGGTCTCAGGACGGGTTTAGTTGGTATTACGGATGAGTCCGAGGGCTCAGATGTAAAATTCTCTCAAGGCTTTCGGGCGCAGTCGATCCAAGCCGTTCACGTTTCATCCGACGTTGGGTAGAGAGTACAACAATACAATTATACTCCCTCCGTTTCACAATGTAAATCATTCTATCATTTCTTACATTTATATTGATCTTAATGAATATAAACAAGATTAATTAAAATCAATATAAATGTAAGAAATGCTAAAATGATTTACATTGTGAAACGGAGAAAGTATAAAGCACTCACGCTCTACCTAGGCAAATCGTGGTTAACATCAGTTTATGGTTTGAGTAAATTTCACTTGGAACACATTTTATTACTAAAGTTTTCTTTTGTACCACACTTTCTTATTTTGGATCAATTAATCTTATCATTGTTATACTTTCGATCACTTTGACTCTCTTCTCAAGTATATGAATGATTTCGATTATACCTGTTACTAGTCGTCAATAAACAACTATATAGATCATTTCTTTGATATAGGACAATTTAATCAATGTAGATGGATGAAAGAGGTAATTGCGGTATAAAGTGATACAAAGGTAAGATTACCCTGATCAAAAGTGAAAACATTGATTAAAGGATGATTCAAAATGAAACATCAATAATGAAAGGTGGCTGGAAGTGAAATTTATTTAGATAAACACCCAGGGGTCTTCCGGCTAGCTCCTGGGTTCGAAGCCTCACCCCTTCTAATTATTTAATATTAGGTCCTTCCCTAATATTCGTGTATTTTTTAAAGTGAAATTTACTCTTATGCTTTGAAAAAAAATCAAGTTTACAACCCTCTCCGTTCAAAAATGCTATATACTATTAATTTTGACTGTTTAAAAACAAGCTACGACAATTAATTTCTCTTACTCCGCCTACGGTCACAAAGTCTAGTTCAAACATGACAAGTGCTCCCTCCATTTCACAATGTAAATCATTTTAGCATTTCTTATATTCATATTGATGTTAATGAATCTAGATAGATATATATGTCTAAATTCATTAACATTAATATGAACGTGGGAAATGCTAGAATAACTTATATTATGAAACTGAGGAAGTATATATACTACTATTTTTTGACAAAAATCGATTGGTCAAAACTTACGATTAATTGTGGACGGTTAAAACTCAAAATACGTTGTACGAAGTGAGTGCTCCCTCTGTACCATGATATTATAATCTTGAACAAATTGGATCTATCCTAAATTATAGTAGTATTTTGAGACGGAGGAAGTGCTTAGAGCATGCATCTATGTACTCTTTGCACGGAGCCCTGCATATTTTGGGTTTTTAAGTTATCTAAAAAGTTGCATGTTTTCTTTTCAACTACTGCTTTATCATATTATTAAAACATATTATTTATTCCTCACATTAAGAAAACCGTTTAAAAAAATGTCCTACTTGTATTATTTAAACAACTTTTTAAAGCTATTTGTCAAGTTTATTTTTTAAAACATTTAATTTATCATTATAATTAAGTAGATAATTCTTACCACCAATATGTTCAATATCTAAGTACTAGTACTAGTACTAGTTAATTAATTAGGTAGTACTAACAGGTAATCTGCGCCATAATTCATAGTTCCAACACTAAAGTAATTAACAATCTGCAGAAATGGCATTAATCCTCAAATAAATTAATTAAACTTGTTGTTACATCCACAAACCTCAGTGATCTCTCTGCTGATTAACCATGCAAATGCATGGAGACCTTAATATCCATCTCCAGTTCAGTAGTTCACACACCAACAAATCAAAAGGTACTTAGCAGCTGTACTAGTTAACTAGGTAGAAAAGCTTGATTATTCTGATGTGCTAATTAGATACATATATATAGAAAGATCAGCTCAATTATGTCCAGAACGATGAACAATTGAACAACACAGCAACCCAACTCTATCGTTTATCATCAGCTGAGGCGGGGTGAGCTGCAGCGCCGTGCTCGACGACTCCTCGCCGTAGTACGCCGGCGCCGCCGTCAGCATCGACAGCACCGGCGCCATCTCCACCATCGCCTTCACGTCGCCGCCGCCCACCGCCGCCTGATGGTTCTCGTTGATCTGCATTCATAGTTTCATGTACAAGAATCAACCAAACACCATAATGTACAAGAATCGAAAGCATTTTAATGAATTCTTGTAATACTACCATGCGGCACAGGAAGCTGTTCTGGTCTTCCAGGATGTGCTCCTGTTCATCAATTGCACATAAATCGATTAATTTTTCAGCATTTAACAAAATGAATTGTTTGTTCCATGATCAGATTAATTAGTAGTGCAAATTAATTACCTTGCGACGAAGGTTGTCCAGCTGCTGGTTCAGGAGCTGATGCTGCAACAAGCAAGAATTAATGTGAAACAACATTCTGAACTCTGAAGAATGATTCATTAATTTCTACTTAAATTACCTTTCTGGCGCGGACTTTGGTGACGGAGAACTCGAGCTGCTGCTCGAGGTCGTTGATGTCGGCGAGGGTGAGGTTGGAGAGGTCGTCGCCGGTGAACCTCCTGATGCCGCCGTCCAGCTTCTCCATCTCGTTCCTCATCCGAGTCATCTCCACAAATATTTGCTGTATATATATGTGCACATTAATTATATTTGATCAGTGCATTTGAAAGAAAATTTCATTTCAACTGCTGGCAGATAGATCGATATATATTCTGATATTGATCAGACATTGTGTTGTTGATTGTAAAATTAATATACCTGATCGTGGTTGATCTCCTCGAAATGAGTGTTGGTGACGGTCTGGTAATGCTCGATGAGTTCCCTCAAGCTATATATTATCAAACATTGAAACAAGCTACAGTGATTAGTTGTGAGTTAATATTCTCACTAGCTCATGTATCTAATTGGAATGACGTGCAATCCTTTTGTGTTCGCGTAAAAAAAACATTATGAAACTGAGGAAGTATATATACTACTATTTTTTGACAAAAATCGATTGGTCAAAACTTACGATTAATTGTGGACGGTTAAAACTCAAAATACGTTGTACGAAGTGAGTGCTCCCTCTGTACCATGATATTATAATCTTGAACAAATTGGATCTATCCTAAATTATAGTAGTATTTTGAGACGGAGGAAGTGCTTAGAGCATGCATCTATGTACTCTTTGCACGGAGCCCTGCATATTTTGGGTTTTTAAGTTATCTAAAAAGTTGCATGTTTTCTTTTCAACTACTGCTTTATCATATTATTAAAACATATTATTTATTCCTCACATTAAGAAAACCGTTTAAAAAAATGTCCTACTTGTATTATTTAAACAACTTTTTAAAGCTATTTGTCAAGTTTATTTTTTAAAACATTTAATTTATCATTATAATTAAGTAGATAATTCTTACCACCAATATGTTCAATATCTAAGTACTAGTACTAGTACTAGTTAATTAATTAGGTAGTACTAACAGGTAATCTGCGCCATAATTCATAGTTCCAACACTAAACGTAATTAACAATCTGCAGAAATGGCATTAATCCTCAAATAAATTAATTAAACTTGTTGTTACATCCACAAACCTCAGTGATCTCTCTGCTGATTAACCATGCAAATGCATGGAGACCTTAATATCCATCTCCAGTTCAGTAGTTCACACACCAACAAATCAAAAGGTACTTAGCAGCTGTACTAGTTAACTAGGTAGAAAAGCTTGATTATTCTGATGTGCTAATTAGATACATATATATAGAAAGATCAGCTCAATTATGTCCAGAACGATGAACATTGAACAACACAGCAACCCAACTCTATCGTTTATCATCAGCTGATCATCTTCATGCTCTCCCAGTTGTACTCCTAGCTCCCAGAATCGATCGACAATGCCATCATGCGCTTAATTAGCAAACAATCATCTAGATCTCTGCAAAATATATGATCAATGCATGATTAATTCGCAGCTGTGTTGCGATGAATTATACATAAACTAGTAGATAAAATTATGGCGATTTATTCACATCACACACCTGATGAGAGTATCAGGATGTGCATGATGTATGCTTTGCTTCGTTTGTTCTTACCACAGCTGCAGGCCGTGGCCGGCGGCGGCGGCATGGAAGCTGCTGCTGCTGCAGCCGGGGTCCTGCAGGTTGGGCTGCGTCGGCTGCAGCCGGAACCCGGCGGCGGCGTCGACGGCGTGCAGCGGCGGGGTGAGCTGCAGCGCCGTGCTCGACGACTCCTCGCCGTAGTACGCCGGCGCCGCCGTCAGCATCGACAGCACCGGCGCCATCTCCACCATCGCCTTCACGTCGCCGCCGCCCACCGCCGCCTGATGGTTCTCGTTGATCTGCATTCATAGTTTCATGTACAAGAATCAACCAAACACCATAATGTACAAGAATCAAAAGCATTTTAATGAATTCTTGTAATACTACCATGCGGCACAGGAAGCTGTTCTGGTCTTCCAGGATGTGCTCCTGTTCATCAATTGCACATAAATCGATTAATTTTTCAGCATTTAACAAAATGAATTGTTTGTTCCATGATCAGATTAATTAGTAGTGCAAATTAATTACCTTGCGACGAAGGTTGTCCAGCTGCTGGTTCAGGAGCTGATGCTGCAACAAGCAAGAATTAATGTGAAACAACTATTTTTTATTTTTTTAACGAATCGGCACTTAGATACACCTATTTCATTGAATATAACAAAATAAAAAACTTACGAAAGCAAAGCTTTACAGAAAAGAGGAAAAAACTATGGGATCAATTAATCCCTAAACCCTAAACTTACCATTTACCATTGAATCAGAGACTGATCATTCTAAATTAACTCTGAAGAATGATTCATTCATCAAATACTATCTGCTTAATCAATTACTAGCTCTATTTCATATTACAAAGTCATTTTAATTTTTTTTTCTTTTAAGTTTGATTAAATTTATAGAAAAAAAATAGCAACACATGTAATACCAAATTAATTTTATTAAATCTATCACTGAATACATTTTGATAATGTTTGTTTTTGAAATACTAATATATTTTTTTATAAACTTGATTAAACTTAAATAAATTTGTAAAAAAAAATTAAAACGACTTATAATATGACATGGAGGAAGTAATTACCTTTCTCGCACGGACTTTGGTGACAGAGAATTCGAGCTGCTGCTCGAGATCGTTGATGTCGGCGAGCGTGAGGTTGGAGAGGTCGTCGCCGGTGAACCTCCTGATGCCACCGTCCAGCTTCTCCATCTCGTTCCTCATCCGAGTCATCTCCACAAATATTTGCTGTATATATATGTGCACATTAATTATATTTGATCAGTGCATTTGAAAGAAAATTTCATTTCAACTGCTGGCAGATAGATCGATATATATTCTGATATTGATCAGACATTGTGTTGCTGATTGTAAAATTAATGTATACCTGATCGTGGTTGATCTCCTCGAAATGAGTGTTGGTGACGGTCTGGTAATGCTCGATGAGTTCCCTCAAACTATATATTGTCAAACATTGAAACAAGTACCTTGATTAGTTGTGAGTTAATTAATACTTTGATAAGTTCATGTATCTAATTGGAATGGTGCATGTGTAATTCTTTTGCGCATTCGAAAAAGAAATGACAATCTCTGATGTACAAATCAGATGGTATAAATTAATTTTGTAGCTAGAATTTTCTCTTGGTGATGTATATACTTACAGAGAGTATATTATTTTAGATCAAAATGAAACAAACGAAAATTTCTTAACTAATAACAGGAATGAACAGGGGATCGGAAGAAAGAACTTCACATGAATATTCACATATTAATTAACTATAATATGCTGCAGAATAGTATAAAATCATGTGAGAAACGCCTGGGGATCTTCCGGCTGGCTCCACAAGGTGGTGGACTAGACAACCAAGGTTCGAAACCTCACCTCTTCTAATTATTTAATATTAGGTCATTCCCTAATATTCGCATCTTTTTTTAAGTATAAAAACATGCATAACATAAGATAAGATATGGTCGTACTGTCGTACACTTGTTCAAATTATTCCCTGTTGATTTACATCCCTTTTATAGTTTGATTAAATTATCTATGAAATAGTTTTTTGGGGAAATCCACCTAAAAAACCCAGCTCGATCCTAGAAATCATTAGAAGGAGGGAAATAAATAAGGATTAGTTGACTGTAAATTCAGAATCAAGCTGCAAATCTTGCTACATACATGTGTTGCTCAGAGATGTAAAAGACAAGTGCGTAATCAAGTCACAAGAGACACTAGCTAGGGCATATAGATCATTGCTTATGTATGCCTTTGATCATGATTTAATTTTGTAATAGATTCTTGGCTCTTCGAAAATATATCAAAGGAAACTGCAGGTTCATACATATACACTGAAAATAGTTAAAATGAAGGTAGGAAAAACTCGATCGATCAGGAGTTCAGGACAAGAAAAATAGTTCAGATGAAGAATAAATGCAAGGCATCCATCCATTATATGAACAGATCAAATGATCATAATTAAACACTCTTGCCCAAAGAAAACAAAGGGTAGAAACTGCATGAGTTAGTTAATTTTCTTTGAAAAACAAAATAAAGGCCGAGAGAAACTTAGCCGAAAACTTAATCTCTTGGTTGACAAAAAACAAGAAATTAATTAACCCATCAAATCAAGCACTAAAAAGAGAACAAGAGACACTAAGCTGGAGAAAGGAAAGATCGAACAGCATCTGATAATATAAGAGAACAAAACAAGAACCGTACCTGCAGGTAGGGCTGCAGTACTCGAACATCTTGCCAGTGCTGGAGAAGATGACGACGCCGACACGGGCGTCGCAGAGCACGGCGAGCTCGTTCGCCTTCTTCAGTAGCCCTCCCCGCCTCTTCGAGAATGTCACCTGCCTGTTCGTCGCGTTCTCGATCCTCTTGATCTCGATCTTGCCACGCCCCATGCCTGCTATACCTTCCTGATCGAGTTTAATTTAATTTTTCTGTGTTCTTTTGTTTCTCCTTCTTCAGCACAAGAGGAAACTGAAGAAGAAGAAGAAGAATAGAAATGGCCAAGTTATGAACATATCGATACATGGACGAATTTTGTTAAAATCAACATAAGGCATGGGCGCTCAAATTGGATTTCCCCCCACAGCTATGTAAAGGGTGCAATCAGAAGTAGAAAAAATTTCATGTAGAGAAGAGAACAACTAGTAGCTAGAGATGTAAAAACTCTTTGCTGCGAAAGGATGAAGAACTAGCTAGAAAAGGTGTCCATTTTTTTTTCTTGAATTACTCATGAACAGGGTAGATAGATAGGGCAGGAGTAGTAATGTGCTATGTACATACCTTGTGAAGTGCTAAGCTTGCTTCAAAGGCTAAGGCAGGAGGTGCAGAAGGAGAGACATATATAGAAGGAGAGAGAGCTTGTAGTAATGTGCAACACACAATGCTTTCTCTCTGTCACACACTCACACACTACTACTCCTGCAAATCAAATCAGTGTACTACTCCAAATCAAATCAAAAGTAGATGGAGGGAGTAGTAAATATCCAGAAAGCAACAAACTACATTTTTAACTGTAACTAATATGCTAGCTAGTCTAGTTTTACATTTACCCCTGCATCAGTGTGCAGTTAGGATCAGATAGTGAGTCAAAGCAAGAAACGGATGCAGACATAAGCATGACTTCATGATGATGATGATCAGATCAGTGTGCATATCCATGTGTGTACTTGCAGCATGCAATGATGATGCACTAGCATATACTCTCTGGTCGATCTCTGCACAAATACACGAGCCTAGATTGTGACACAAAACACACACTGCAACAGTGCATATATCACGCACACAAAAGTTCAGAGATATCAGTGTGTAGCTGCATGCAATATAATTCAACAGTATTACTCATCAGAGCACAGTGCAGCAGATCAGAGAGAGAGAGAGAAATACATGGGCATGGTATAAAATCATGAACACATGCAATTGCGAGGAAGGTGTATGTAGCTATAGCAACTCTCTGCATGCCCCTCACAAGGCACCATGGAAAGCAACATGTGTGTGGACTTGTAACCACCCTCTGACAGTGTGGGCCCACCCGGTTTCCTCCTCCTTGCCGATCTTGGCAGCTAGGTTTGTTAGGTTGGCCATGGCCATGAGGAGCTAGCTCTCCAGGGACAGGGACATTTGCTGCTTATGGCAACAGAGCCAACAAAACCCTAGCTCCCTTGTTTGTTGCTAGCTAGCTAAGAGAGAGAGAGAGAGAGAGAGAGAGAGAGAGAGAGAGAGAGAGAGAGAGAGAGAGAGAGAGAGAGAGAGAGAGAGAGAGAGAGAGAGAGAGAGAGAGAGAGAGAGAGAGAGAGAGAGAGAGAGAGAGAGAGAGAGAGAGAGAGAGAGAGAGAGAGAGAGAGAGAGAGAGAGAGAGAGAGAGAGAGAGAGAGAGAGAGAGAGAGAGAGAGAGAGAGAGAGAGAGAGAGAGAGAGAGAGAGAGAGAGAGAGAGAGAGAGAGAGAGAGAGAGAGAGAGAGAGAGAGAGAGAGAGAGAGAGAGAGAGAGAGAGAGAGAGAGAGAGAGAGAGAGAGAGAGAGAGAGAGAGAGAGAGAGAGAGAGAGAGAGAGAGAGAGAGAGAGAGAGAGAGAGAGAGAGAGAGAGAGAGAGAGAGAGAGAGAGAGAGAGAGAGAGAGAGAGAGAGAGAGAGAGAGAGAGAGAGAGAGAGAGAGAGAGAGAGAGAGAGAGAGAGAGAGAGGGGTATATGTGCAGCTAGCATATTGATCACTATGGTTGCTTGCTTGCCTTGATGGGGGACTGCCACTGCACATTGTACCACATGGGGTGGACTGCACCCCTCATTTGGGAAGGAGGAAATAAATTTGGCAGAGATTTTGATCTCTCTCCATGATGGCTTGGCTAGTTAAATAGTAGAGAGCTAGGGTTCCCTATGTGATCAAGTTCCGCGAGATTCCGCGTTTCTCCTTTACAGTAAGTTCAGTTTTATTACGCAGATACAAGTGGGTTTTTAATATGAATTTAGTAAGTCAGGGATATGATATTGGTTTCCACCTCTTTGAATTGAATGTGTATTAGGAGGCGCATTCGCTGGTGTGTGTGCGTAGTGGTGCATGTGCGTCTGCGTATGCTATGTAATCGGGAAAAAAATAATTTTAAATTTATTAAGTGTTCTTTAGAATTAATGATATCTAAGTTATTATGCATTTTATTTGCTTTTAGTCAGTCAGAGGGTCATTGGCTGTTATTTGTTGGTTAACCCTCTGTTTGTCCAAATCAATTCATGATTTTTGGGTGGACAATTAAGTATAGAAGTCCATACGAAAGAGGTAAAAATCAATTGAGTACAATAAAGAAGAACATTCAGCAACTTATTATATATCCTGAGGAATATTCAATCTAGCTAGCTACCTGACTACCTCGATCTGAATTTGACGAATCAGTAATGCCAAAGTAGGGAAAATTTGTTACAGCTAGGATATTCAAAAAAAAAGGTGTAATAACTAGCAACGCATTCATGATCATGTTGAAATGTTAATGGAGAGCTGGTGGTATATATTCGGATCGGAGCATACATATATATGCATATAGCAGCCCTTTTTTTTTTGTGAGGACATGTAGCAAATATATAATGACCATAATAAGCACACAATATAAACAAATATGTACTGTAGACAAGCACAAAAAAAACTTAGGCTCAGAACTGTGTAAGCATGCTAGTTAGCTTTTAGAAAATCTTACATTAACCAAAAGTAAATGGGCATTCTTACCCACATATATATGACCAGCATTTTCAGGCTACTTGTTGCATGAACATCCAAACAATCTTAATTTGCACATATATTTAATTTGTACATATATTTTTCATCTCATCCACTGTCTGCAACTGTTGCATATGTAGAAAGCGAGGACTTCCATTTATGAAACACTGATAGTGAAAAGAAACGGCCTCTTTGCATCAAGTTCTGTGGCTTTCCTTTGTCGATGAAGCTTGGCTGCAGTCCCAGATTCTTTCTCCTATCCACCAAATGTGCAAATTCAGAGAGATCACACGCTTTACATCGTCTGATTGATCGACTGCCGGTTCAGATTCAGACATACACAAATTACACGAAATTCTATATCACTGTATATTTCCAAAGTAATCCATCCAAATATGCATGGTTGATTTCTCATCCAAACTGTCTGCACATATACAAACGCGTGCGATTGAGTTGATCCACTGCAGCAAATTCAGGTAACTCAGGAGATCAGTAAAAGATTGGAGGAATTAATTATCACTTTCCAACACTAATGATATTCTGATCAACTTGATGGGCTAACTTTTGTTCAGAGTTGGCAGAAATCTGAACATCATTAATTAGATGACATTTGCCACGTAGTTGTGTGAAATCAGATGGCAACAGAAATGGAAAAATGTTATGTTGAGGAAGCTTAGCAAGAAATCTTTTGCCATAGATGTTCCTGATGAGTTGTAACCACCACCACTTTACAGCAATGACAATTATTGATGTGCCAACTGCCAAAGTATTCAAGAAAGATCAGCTTGTAGTATATATTGTTTTCAGGGGTGATTTAATTTATGTGATGAGAAAGTAATTAAACAAATTACTTACAATACTTGATAGTAATCATAAATGGAGTCCGAATAGTGGATCCACCAAACTCAAAATAATTTATCAGCTTTAGTCAGCTAGGAAACAGATTCAACTATATAAGTACATACTTTGGACCCCTCTTCTGAAGCTGTAACCTGTTGATTATCACGAAGGCAAGATGTGAATTCATATACACATGGTCTGTGCGTATGAATTCACATCTTGTCTTTGTCTGACTGATAGCTACAGCCTGATACTTGCAGCAGTACATGATTACACATTACATCTACTACCATTGAGGAAAGGGAGAGAATATGAGTGACTCATCTTTCCTAACTCACACAAAACAAGGACTCAAGGATGACACACAAACTAGTAGTACTATTCATTTGATATTCTGTTGTGTGCTTGTGCCTTGTGACATATGCATTTAATAATACCCAACTCTACCATTAAAGGAAAAAGAAAATGTTGTTTTCCAGTATGATACATGGACTTATGTAACTTGTGCAAGGAAACCCACCTCATCTCAGTCGATTTTTCCATCCATCCGATTGATCAAGATCCAATGGTCCAGGTCAATCAAACCATTCAATACAAATACCAATTTCTAACACCCACCTCTCTTCTACTCCCCCCCCCCCCCCCCCTCTCTTTGTACCCACGGCTCCGATTGCACCACCGCTGCCTCATCGCCTTCTCACCACCACCCACCATTGGGCCACACCTCCCCGGCCTTCCTCTAAGCCGGGGAACTCCCTTCTCTTCCTCATCCTGCTGTGACCTCCAACTGTGAATTATATTCTAACTGGTTGGGGTTGTTGTAGCCAGTTAACAGAGTTCATCAAGGTCATTGAAGATGGAGGAGAAGCTCACCGAAGCACGGTAACAAAGTAGATCCGAAAGCCAGAAATCTGTAAGATTTGGAATTCGATTTTCTATTGAATGTAGGTTAGCAGTTCTGTAGACAACATTTTCAAGCACGAATGATATGGCAACTGGTCTATATATACATAATAAATTAATGAAGTGTGAAAACTTGTTTTGTGCTTAAGAACAGAATCTAAATTTGACCTGAAGAAGATAAACTTTTATGAACAGCTAACGCGGTGATGAATTTGAGAGTAGGGAAACGAGCTAGCTAGAGAATGAAACTTCATACAGGATACGTTGTGGGCATGGATCGATTAGGATATATCCATCACAAAGAAAGCAACCATCTGTTCTTCCATGCTTCAGCAGCAGCAGTCCTGAATTCCTGATGCTTTGCACATCGATCAGCCTCAGCTTTGGCCCTTGGGGACTGCCAAATCGAGTGCAAGATTTTTGTAAAGCAGGAGGTATGATGGCCAATGAAAGCTATTACCCACGATCCCAAACATCAAGCGAACATAATAAGATTACGCTTTGGTTGTATGCATCGATCCTAGTTATGCAGAGGCCACGATTGTTCTCACCGCAGTTATATCACCTTGATATAATCGACTAGTTCAATAAAAACTTTCATCATCTAAAACTAATTAATAAGAGTACGCACACATGATCCTAATAATTTTGAAGTTGCTTAAAAAAATAGCGGTCTAATATTATCTAGTTCCGGTCAAAACTAACGAGGGTTCGTGAATGGGGGAGTAATTCATTTGTCGTTACAAACTCAATATAAGAAAATAGGGATGGTACATACTAGCTGGTATTCCCTTGTTATTTTATTGTGTAATGATATCTTGTAGTCTGACAATTTAATACTAATATGGGACACATACTGGATTGAAGGAAAGAAATTGTTTTCCAGTATATTTGCCCCCTCTTAACCAGTAAATAGGATTGGACGAGGCTCGGACAAACAAAGCGCATTTGCACTAACCTTATCCCCTCCTCGTGCCAACCTTATCCCCTTCCCATATGATGTACGGAAGCTCCTCGTACCCAAAGGCGTCCATGGTGAGGTCGAAGTCCACCACCGCACCGCACGTGAACTCCCACAGTAGCACTGCCTCAGTCACCTGTAGCGGCGGCTCCACCTAGGACACCCTCTTCGACTGGACGATGGCCTAGACCTCATTGAGGCCATCATCGGTTTTTCCGGTCACTTGGAACAAGCACCGCCAGGAAGGTAACCCCCTCAACGAGCCACCGTTCTGGGATGGTGGCCTCTTGGACAAAGCTCCTCACCGGCGTCATGTCCCAAGGCTAGGTTCGATTAAATCCGCTGTCAATTAACCCGCCAGCGCCAGACGTCATCGCACCACCGCGGGTTCCTGACCCTACCCCATGCTCAATGTCAACTACGGCACAACGAGCTTCGAGCGTGGCATCCCTTCTCCTTTTTTGTTTTGGCTCACGAGCTAAATAAGTTGGCTCTGGCTCAAGCTAGCAAACAAGCCGAGCCAAGTGTTTAGCACGTTAGCATAGCAAGCTGAGCCAATCCAATTCGTTATCCTAATGAGCCCGGATGAACTGAGTTGACTTGATATCCATCCCTACATTGATATTTGAAATGAATCAATGCCTGCATATACCAGCAAGCTTAAATCTGGTCCCTATTAATCAACCCTATCATATCTATTATTCCTAGTTTAATTGGGTATGATTTGGCTAGCTATTGTACATATACAATCAGTTATTAATGGCATTATTTATTTGTGCATATCTTGGTCACCTATATATGTGTATGTATAGAAAATGTTGATTACACCATAAAGATAGGCCTTTTATTATTTGCAATCATAACTTTTTTCCAAATTATTAAGAAATCGAATAGTGTGTTTCAAAAAAGAAAAGGGGGGCCATAACAGCTATAAAAAGCCATGCCAACCCAATCAGATAGCCATCACCTTCACAGCCAGGATTAGCCTAGCTAACAGCACCCCTGCCGCAGCCTCCCTATTGCAATTCGCCGTCAATTCATACGTAAAGCAGCTATAGCCATGCATAGGATGGTGAAGCTACTCTGCACGCTGCTGCTGGCCCTTTCTCTCACGGCCCACTATTCAGGTAAATTTCCCGTCGTCCCAAAATAACTCCATTTCTTTTCTCTTGTCCAAGTTCGTATCTAGAAATAAAGTACTTGTACGATCGATGGAGGTAGTACTGTTTATATATCGATTTATATGACGAAGATCGTCTTTTCATTTTCTTGAGTAAAACCTTGAGCAACAAGTCTAGCTTTATTTCTCACAATCAAACCATCCTTATTTTGTTTATTTTTGAAAACCCACTTGGTTCCAATAATATTATGTCCAGAAGGTGGTTCAACTAAAGTCCAAACTTTGTTTCTCTCAAAATTTTCAAGTTCTTCATGCATGGCGTTAATCCACGATTCATCAGTTAATGCATGTGACACATTTTTGGATTCAAAAGAAGCAACAAATGCAGAATTTGCACAAACATCATGAGTCGTTACCTTAGACCTTGTAGTTCGCTCACCTATATTACCAATAATTTGTTCCGGCGGATGTCGTCGTTGAATGTGCAAAAGAGCAGCGACTTCTGAAGTTGATCCACGTTCTGTATCATTACTGGTCGAAGTAGTAAATTCCGGAGGACCATCTCAATCAGCACCAACAGTACCCGAACCCGACGAACCTGGCCGGTCTGACCGAATGTCATGCGCCGGTCAACGTGTATTAGGAGACGCATTCGCTGGTGTGTGTGCTAGTAGTGTGTGCGCGTGTGTATTTGCCATGTATTCGGGAAAAAAGTAATTTTGGTTTTATTAAGTGTTCTTGAGAATTAATGATATCTAAGTTATTATGCATTTTATTTGCTTTTAGTCAGTCAGAGGTTCATTGGCTGTTATTTGTTGGTTAACCCTGTTTGTCCAAATCAATTCATTATTTTTGGGTGGACAATTAAGTATAGAAGTCCATACGAAAGAGGTAAAAATCAATTGAGTACAATAAAGAAGAACATTCAGCAACTTATTATATATCCTGAGGAATATTCAATCTAGCTAGCTACCTGACTACCTCGATCTGAATTTGACGAATCAGTAATGCCAAAGTAGGGAAAATTTGTTACAGGATATTCAAAAAAAAAACGTGTAATAACTAGCAACGCATTCATGATCATGTTGAAATGTTAATGGAGAGCTGGTGGTATATATTCGGATCGGAGCATACATATATATGCATATAGCAGCCCTTTTTTTTTTGTGAGGACATGTAGCAAATATATAATGACCATAATAAGCACACAATATAAACAAATATGTACTGTAGACAAGCACAAAAAAAACTTAGGCTCAGAACTGTGTAAGCATGCTAGTTAGCTTTTAGAAAATCTTACATTAACCAAAAGTAAATGGGCATTCTTACCCACATATATATGACCAGCATTTTCAGGCTACTTGTTGCATGAACATCCAAACAATCTTAATTTGCACATATATTTAATTTGTACATATATTTTTCATCTCATCCACTGTCTGCAACTGTTGCATATGTAGAAAGCGAGGACTTCCATTTATGAAACACTGATAGTGAAAAGAAACGGCCTCTTTGCATCAAGTTCTGTGGCTTTCCTTTGTCGATGAAGCTTGGCTGCAGTCCCAGATTCTTTCTCCTATCCACCAAATGTGCAAATTCAGAGAGATCACACGCTTTACATCGTCTGATTGATCGACTGCCGGTTCAGATTCAGACATACACAAATTACACGAAATTCTATATCACTGTATATTTCCAAAGTAATCCATCCAAATATGCATGGTTGATTTCTCATCCAAACTGTCTGCACATATACAAACGCGTGCGATTGAGTTGATCCACTGCAGCAAATTCAGGTAACTCAGGAGATCAGTAAAAGATTGGAGGAATTAATTATCACTTTCCAACACTAATGAAATTCTGATCAACTTGATGGGCTAACTTTTGTTCAGAGTTGGCAGAAATCTGAACATCATTAATTAGATGACATTTGCCACGTAGTTGTGTGAAATCAGATGGCAACAGAAATGGAAAAAGGTTATGTTGAGGAAGCTTAGCAAGAAATCTTTTGCCATAGATGTTCCTGATGAGTTGTAACCACCACCACTTTACAGCAATGACAATTATTGATGTGCCAACTGCCAAAGTATTCAAGAAAGATCAGCTTGTAGTATATATTGTTTTCAGGGGTGATTTAATTTATGTGATGAGAAAGTAATTAAACAAATTACTTACAATACTTGATAGTAATCATAAATGGAGTCCGAATAGTGGATCCACCAAACTCAAAATAATTAATCAGCTTTAGTCAGCTAGGAAACAGATTCAACTATATAAGTACATACTTTGGACCCCTCTTCTGAAGCTGTAACCTGTTGATTATCACGAAGGCAAGATGTGAATTCATATACACATGGTCTGTGCGTATGAATTCACATCTTGTCTTTGTCTGACTGATAGCTACAGCCTGATACTTGCAGCAGTACATGATTACACATTACATCTACTACCATTGAGGAAAGGGAGAGAATATGAGTGACTCATCTTTCCTAACTCACACAAAACAAGGACTCAAGGATGACACACAAACTAGTAGTACTATTCATTTGATATTCTGTTGTGTGCTTGTGCCTTGTGACATATGCATTTAATAATACCCAACTCTACCATTAAAGGAAAAAGAAAATGTTGTTTTCCAGTATGATACATGGACTTATGTAACTTGTGCAAGGAAACCCACCTCATCTCAGTCGATTTTTCCATCCATCCGATTGATCAAGATCCAATGGTCCAGGTCAATCAAACCATTCAATACAAATACCAATTTCTAACACCCACCTCTCTTCTACTCCCCAGCTGCCGCTGCCATGCATCCACACCTTCTGCTTCAACAGGTGACTCCTCCAACGATGCTAGACGCCGATGAGCCCTCCGCCGACCACCGCTCACCATTGATTCTACCTAAGCTTTGCGAGGTGCCCCCGCCCCATCCACGTCCTCGTCCTCCGACCCTACCATCCGCCACCACCTAACCAGTTGGACGAGATTTGTCCACCTTGTTCTCCTTTTTCTTCGTTGGATCCTGCCACGGGATCTACCATAACCGTCCACCGCTACCTAACCACTCGACCGAGATCCCCCTAACCTATACCCTCCCCATTCGTCCCCCCCCCCCCCCTCTCTTTGTACCCACGGCTCCGATTGCACCACCGCTGCCTCATCGCCTTCTCACCACCACCCACCATTGGGCCACACCTCCCCGGCCTTCCTCTAAGCCCGGGAACTCCCTTCTCTTCCTCATCCTGCTGTGACCTCCAACTGTGAATTATATTCTAACTGGTTGGGGTTGTTGTAGCCAGTTAACAGAGTTCATCAAGGTCATTGAAGATGGAGGAGAAGCTCACCGAAGCACGGTAACAAAGTAGATCCGAAAGCCAGAAATCTGTAAGATTTGGAATTCGATTTTCTATTGAATGTAGGTTAGCAGTTCTGTAGACAACATTTTCAAGCACGAATGATATGGCAACTGGTCTATATATACATAATAAATTAATGAAGTGTGAAAACTTGTTTTGTGCTTAAGAACAGAATCTAAATTTGACCTGAAGAAGATAAACTTTTATGAACAGCTAACGCGGTGATGAATTTGAGAGTAGGGAAACGAGCTAGCTAGAGAATGAAACTTCATACAGGATACGTTGTGGGCATGGATCGATTAGGATATATCCATCACAAAGAAAGCAACCATCTGTTCTTCCATGCTTCAGCAGCAGCAGTCCTGAATTCCTGATGCTTTGCACATCGATCAGCCTCAGCTTTGGCCCTTGGGGACTGCCAAATCGAGTGCAAGATTTTTGTAAAGCAGGAGGTATGATGGCCAATGAAAGCTATTACCCACGATCCCAAACATTAAGCGAACATAATAAGATTACGCTTTGGTTGTATGCATCGATCCTAGTTATGCAGAGGCCACGATTGTTCTCACCGCAGTTATATCACCTTGATATAATCGACTAGTTCAATAAAAACTTTCATCATCTAAAACTAATTAATAAGAGTACGCACACATGATCCTAATAATTTTGAAGTTGCTTAAAAAAATAGCGGTCTAATATTATCTAGTTCCGGTCAAAACTAACGAGGGTTCGTGAATGGGGGAGTAATTCATTTGTCGTTACAAACTCAATATAAGAAAATAGGGATGGTACATACTAGCTGGTATTCCCTTGTTATTTTATTGTGTAATGATATCTTGTAGTCTGACAATTTAATACTAATATGGGACACATACTGGATTGAAGGAAAGAAATTGTTTTCCAGTATATTTGCCCCCTCTTAACCAGTAAATAGGATTGGACGAGGCTCGGACAAACAAAGCGCATTTGCACTAACCTTATCCCCTCCTCGTGCCAACCTTATCCCCTTCCCATATGATGTACGGAAGCTCCTCGTACCCAAAGGCGTCCATGGTGAGGTCGAAGTCCACCACCGCACCGCACGTGAACTCCCACAGTAGCACTGCCTCAGTCACCTGTAGCGGCGGCTCCACCTAGGACACCCTCTTCGACTGGACGATGGCCTAGACCTCATTGAGGCCATCATCGGTTTTTCCGGTCACTTGGAACAAGCACCGCCAGGAAGGTAACCCCCTCAACGAGCCACCGTTCTGGGATGGTGGCCTCTTGGACAAAGCTCCTCACCGGCGTCATGTCCCAAGGCTAGGTTCGATTAAATCCGCTGTCAATTAACCCGCCAGCGCCAGACGTCATCGCACCACCGCGGGTTCCTGACCCTACCCCATGCTCAATGTCAACTACGGCACAACGAGCTTCGAGCGTGGCATCCCTTCTCCTTTTTTGTTTTGGCTCACGAGCTAAATAAGTTGGCTCTGGCTCAAGCTAGCAAACAAGCCGAGCCAAGTGTTTAGCACGTTAGCATAGCAAGCTGAGCCAATCCAATTCGTTATCCTAATGAGCCCGGATGAACTGAGTTGACTTGATATCCATCCCTACATTGATATTTGAAATGAATCAATGCCTGCATATACCAGCAAGCTTAAATCTGGTCCCTATTAATCAACCCTATCATATCTATTATTCCTAGTTTAATTGGGTATGATTTGGCTAGCTATTGTACATATACAATCAGTTATTAATGGCATTATTTATTTGTGCATATCTTGGTCACCTATATATGTGTATGTATAGAAAATGTTGATTACACCATAAAGATAGGCCTTTTATTATTTGCAATCATAACTTTTTTCCAAATTATTAAGAAATCGAATAGTGTGTTTCAAAAAAGAAAAGGGGGGCCATAACAGCTATAAAAAGCCATGCCAACCCAATCAGATAGCCATCACCTTCACAGCCAGGATTAGCCTAGCTAACAGCACCCCTGCCGCAGCCTCCCTATTGCAATTCGCCGTCAATTCATACGTAAAGCAGCTATAGCCATGCATAGGATGGTGAAGCTACTCTGCACGCTGCTGCTGGCCCTTTCTCTCACGGCCCACTATTCAGGTAAATTTCCCGTCGTCCCAAAATAACTCCATTTCTTTTCTCTTGTCCAAGTTCGTATCTAGAAATAAAGTACTTGTACGATCGATGGAGGTAGTACTGTTTATATATCGATTTATATGACGAAGATCGTCTTTTCATTTTGATTATATAGAATACGCACATGTGAAAACTTAATAAGTTTTGATTTGATCTGAATTTGCAGATATGTCGATGAAGGCGTCGGCCGATTGTCAGAGCGTCAACGTACCATCCATCACAAAGAAAGCAACCATCTGTTCTTCCATGCTTCAGCAGCAGCAGTCCTGAATTCCTGATGCTTTGCACATCGATCAGCCTCAGCTTTGGCCCTTGGGGACTGCCAAATCGAGTGCAAGATTTTTGTAAAGCAGGAGGTATGATGGCCAATGAAAGCTATTACCCACGATCCCAAACATCAAGCGAACATAATAGTTTTGGCAGTCCCCAAGAACATAATAGCTATTATCTAAAACTAATTAACAAGAGTACACACACATGATCCTAATAATTTTGAAGTTGCTTAAAAAATAGCGGTCAAATCTTATCTAGTTCTGGTCAAAACTAACGAGGGTTTGTGAACGGGGGAGTAATTCATTTGTCGTTACAAACTCAATATAAGAAAATAGGGATGGTACATACTAGCTGGTATTCCCTTGTTATTTTATTGTGTAATGATATCTTGTAACCTGACCATTTAGTACTAATATGGGACACATATCGGATTGAAAGGAAAAAAAATGTTTTCCAGTATATTTGCCCCCACTTAAGCAGTAAATAGGGTTGGACGAGTCTCAGACAAACAAAGCGCATTTGCACCAACCTTATCCCCTCCTCGTGCCAACCTTATCCCCTTCCCATATGGCCATATGATGTACGGAAGCTCCTCGTACCCAAAGGTGTCCATGGTGAAGTCGAAGTCCACCACCGCACCGCACATGAACTTGCACAGTAGCACTACATGCCTCGGCCGCCTGTAGCGGCGGCTCCACCTAGGACACCCTCTTCGACTGGACGACGATGGCCTAGACCTCATTGAGGCCATCATCAGTTTTTCCGTCACTTGGAACAAGCACCGCCAGGAAGGTAACCCCCTCAATGAGCCACCGTTCAGGGATGGTGGCCTCTTGGACAAAGCTCCTCACCGATGCCATGTCCCAAGGCTGGGTTCGATTAAATCCGTTGTCAATTAACCCGCCAGCGCCAGAAGTTGTCGCACCACCGCGGGTTCCTGACTATACCCCATGCTCAACGTCGACTACGGCACAGCCACCTTTGAGGGTGGTGTGACCAGCTTCGAGCGTGGCATCCCCTTCTCTCTCTCTCTCTCTTTTTTTTTTTGGCTCACAAGCTAAATAAGCTGGCTCTGGCTCAAGCTAGCAAACGAGCTGAGCCAAGTGTTTAGCGTGTTAGCATAGCGAGCTGAGCCAATCCAGCTCGTTATCCTAATGAGCTGAGATGAACTGAGCTGACTCGATACCATCCCTACCTATAAACCAAACGTTTATATGGCTTGATATTCAAAATAAATCAATGCCTGCATATACCAGCAAGCTTAAATCTGGTCCCTATTAATCAACCCTATAATGTCTATTACTCCTAGATTATTTTGGTATGATTTGGCTATTGTACATATACTACCAGTAATTAATGCTATTATTATTTGTGCATATCTTGGTCACCTATATATGTATATATATATATATAGAAAATGTTGATTACACCATAAAGATAGGCCTTTCATTATTTGCAATCATAACTTTTTTCCAAATTATTAAGAAATCAAATAGTGTGTTTCAAAAAAGAAAAGGGGGGCATAGCAGCTATAAAAAGCCATGCCAACCCAATCAGATAGCCATCACCTTCACAGCCAGGATTAGCCTAGCTAACAGCACCCCTGCTTCAGCCTGCCTATTGCAATTCACCATCAATTCATACGTAAAGCAGCTATAGCCATGCATAGGATGGTGAAGCTACTCTGCACGCTGCTGCTGGCCCTTTCTCTCACGGCCCACTATTCGGGTAAATTTCCCGTCGTCCCAAAATAACTCCATTTCTTTTCTCTTATCCAAGTTCGTATCTAAAAATAAAGTACTTGTACGATCGATGGAGGTAGTACTGTTTATATATCGATTTATATGACGAAGATCATCTTTTCTTTTTGATTATATAGAATACGCACATGTGAAAACTTAATAAGTTTTGATTTGATCTGAATTTGCAGATATGTCGATGAAGGTGTCGGCCGATTGTCAGAGCGTCAACGTACCTGGCCCCTGTTCTCCCACAACGTGCGATGATAACTGCAAGTCGCAAATTGGTGCTGGGGCTGTTGGCGAGTGTACGTCCGGGGGATGCCAATGCACCTTTTGTACTCTCGCTCCTCCAAAGAAGAACTAAAAAATTAATTATGATGTGATGATGCATCATGGTGTATGATGTATCATTTAATCCTAGAATAATAAAATTATACGAAATTGTATCGACGATATATGCGGATGTCTTTTGGTTCGAGCGACGTTTGGTACATCTCTTACTTAAGATTCTTGTTCCGTGGAATTAGAGTTGTGTACTACTAGTAGTACTTAATATTTTCGAGATCCTGAATAATATGTATTCCAAAAAAAGAGATCCTGAATAATATAGAAGGGTGTTACCGCTCCGTTTCTAAAAATTATATATGGCATGCTTGGTATACAGCTCCTATATATGCTCCGAGATTCTTGTTTTCGTGGAGCTGAAGCTGTACCAACTGTAGCTGTCATATCCACTATATTAATCATAATTTAATTTGATTTATTTTCTTCTTCTGCTGAGACTTTTTATTAATTAGATTTTGCCATATTTGCAAGTAATTATTTGAGCGTTATCTTTGTTACCTATATATAGATATAGAATATGCTAATTACACCATAAAGCTAGGCCTTTTATTATTTGCATTAATTTTATATCCTTTCGAAAGAAACCGCATATATATGTTTGCAAAAAGAAAAACCTAGCGTCAACTATGCAAGGGTATATATGTGTCTATAATTAAAAGTCACATCCCTCATCCATCCTCACAGTAACAGCTACCCCTCGCGGCCTACTGTTGGGGTAAAATTCACTGCTCCCTTTATTTCATGTTACAAGTCGTTAATTTCTTTTTAAGCAAACTTCTTTTAGTTAGATCAAGTTTATAAAAAAAAATCAAATAACTTATAATATGAAACGGGGTGAGTGCTATTGTTCATCTACTTATCGATGTATACGGTGAAGGTACGTAGTTCATTTTTATTGCATATAAGATGCATGGTGTAAACTTAAAATAAGCTTAAATTCGATATGATCTGAATGTGGTAGTTAGGTGTATGTATGGAGGCGTTGGCTGATGGAGCAACACCAAAGGACTTATGCAAAACCATCACCATATAGAACGCTGCTATATATACATACGATCGCAGCGTCTGACTGATGTACCACTCTGTTACGACATCAACAGCACATGTCAGATTCTATTAACAAAGTGAGACTTTTATTGACTGAGTGACCGAGCCTTCCATTGTGGTCGTGGTCGTACACGGTAGCCAGACAACAATGGCGTATGTATATCATTTTCCCACCATATATATTCAGTCCATGTACTCCGAAGTTAAGTCGTGCAACACGCAAGTTGATGCAGTTTTCTGTCGGCAGGATGCCTATGCACCTACTGTCTCCAAACTCCATTAAGAAAATAAATTATTTTCTTCATCTCAATATAAGTAAAACCTAGTACCGATGTATCATATCTTAGAACTACAAATCTAAATAATTTCGTAGTTCTAGAATATATCACATCTATATTAGATTGTACTTATATTGGGACGGACGGAGTAGCTATGATGAACACGATGCAGTATGATGGATCCCTTAATTAATTAGTTCTTGCTACCAGCACACCAGCACATTACCCATGTTAAAGGGCTCCACAAAGAAAAAATAGAGGAATTTTGTTGGATTTGATTCGTATGGAAAAAATATTGAAATCCCTATTGAATAGGCTATTTTATAGGAATTTATTCAATAGGGATTTCGGAGATATTCATGGTTTTCTCTTCCAATAACATAAAGTATGTTGTCATCCGAACGGTAGCTAGTTTTGAAATTTTATAGGAGTTCAATGGGCACGACACTTTATTCTTGCATTTTTATGTTTCTAACTTTCTATGTTCTCACAATCGATCCTGTACTCTGAAATAAAAATGTCCCATTTGGGTTGGAGCTTCAGCCTTCAGACATATGGTAAGGCGTGTAGCAAGAAATCTTATGCTTCTGATACGTAACTTGATGGCTATCATATAAAACGGAGTCGAACTTGTAGATCCACCAAACTCAAAACCATCCGCTTGCCTGCCTGCTAGGCACAAATTCAGGCATTCAGCTACAAGTACCTGGACTGTAGATACCAAATGAAGGGCGTTTTGTGCTTATGGACTGTACTAGAATCTAAATTTGTCCTGAAGAAGACGAGCATTTATGAACAGTAGACCCAGAAATTTGAGAGTTTAGTGAACAAGCTAGAGAATTTGCCCAAAGTTTATACAGGATATGACTATCGATGCAAGGGTACTTGTCCCACCCACTTTCATCCAAAGTCAATACACAGGCATTTAACTTTCACACATAGAGATAGGAATAGGATTCAACAGAAAGAAACCAACCATCTGTTTTTTCCATGCTTCAGCAGCAGCAGTCCTGATGCTTTGCACATCAGCCTCTGCTTTGATGACTGCCAAATCAGGGAGGCAAGATTCTTGCAAAGCAGGAGGCATGATGACTGATAAATGAGGCAACAAACTGATGCATGGCATGAACAAACACTCAATTCATACAAGGGTCTCCACATGCCAGCACTTTTGAGTATTGGATTAGAAACTGATGAAAGGTAAGGTACAGTTACTACATTAGTTGCAAATCACCTACCAAATCACAATCTTTTTTTTTTCTACTGCTGCCATAGCAGAGCAGAACTAACATTAGGAAAGCCTAAGACCTAATCAGATTACCCGTTTCAGCCAACAATCATGGGAATAGTTTTGACAAGAGCACTGAGTTTTAGAGGCCCTAAGTTCACAGGACAATGTATATCAATGTCACAACTTCACTGTATCATCTTTAGCTACTTTCTGGCAGAGAGTGCTGCTCTTCAGGGGCCTCTTCCTGTTGCTCTTGAGGCTGCTGCCACACATACGTCACCGGGTGACCTTGCTGACCACCGTACATCATTCCTGATGCAGGCCCCTGCTGCGCTGGCACGTAGTAATATGGATATGTGTCTGCTGCGCCCCCCACATTAGGCGGTAGGCCAACCCTCGGAAGCCCAAGCCCCTTCTTCTTTCATTTCATCCCTGGGAACTATGTCCACCAAGAAGTCATAGATATCTGTCCTGGTGATGGCAGCTGCAATGTCGTTCTTCTGCAAGGTCCGGCGCTTGTTCTCCTCCGTGTGCATCCACGACCTCAATGTTAACTCTAATATGAATACCTCGCATGCCTTTGCGAAGACAACGGGGGCTTCTGCCGAGATCATCCGGACATCCTCATCAGCCTTCATTATCTTCTTTATCCTTGCGAGTGGCAAGCTGTGGTTCTTGAAGTCGGTTGTCTGCTCAATCTCTTCCATTTGGTTAGCCCAGAACTCACGGAGTTGCTGCTGTTGCTGTTGCTGCAACTGCTGATGAAATTGCTGGGCTTGTTGGTAGACTAGCTGGTGCTGAGCACTGAGTTGAGCTGGATTAGTGGGGAATGGTGCTGATGGCTGTGAGCCAGGAGGAACAACAGCAGGAGCTCCAGGAACCATGGCTTGAGGTGGATATGCAGAAGCAGGAGGAGGATATGCTTGTGACCCACCAGTGGCAACACCCATCACAGGCTGAGGCTGTGAGGATGGTTCCATGTCAGATCTTGTCCGTCCAAAGCCAAAGGCCCTGTCGTTGTGGGAAACAGTTGCAAGTATTGATCAGTTGATCTTTTGTATAGATTAACGAGAAAGATCATGATAGGTTCTAAATTTGTATTTTGTCAAAAACAATGCACATGAGTGAGAATACCTTGGTATAAGAATGGAACTCACTGCTTTTCCTTTACAAAATTGTATCTGACATACAAACTTGCATGCAGGGAAAAAAATGATTGAAGGAACAAAGGCAACTTGATTGCAACTTTTGTTGCTTATAGTACAATTAATGAGCAACTTGAGTACTGCGCTTCCATGTAGCTTGCTGTTGCACTTTAAGCACAACTCATGATCTCAATACTTCATCTCTATAGGTTCATTAAGCATTCTAAACAGAAAGAGACTTCCATTGGAAGGTGGAATAGAATTACAGATGCATAACTACCAGAATAAGTGATAGAACATGTGCAAGCTAAACAGAAAGTAAAACCTTCCATTAAAATCATCCCTAAGATTTGTGATGGGACGGTAAATTACCTTTCGTACTCCTACTATCCATAATGTGCAAGTGGGTAGTTGCATGAACATTCAGGCCCTGCCATTATCGGTCAAACTGGTTACGGACAAGTGAATTTGTGGGCTGCTATTACAAACCAACATGGATAAGTATGCATCATACAGAGTTTGAAGCTTCTCATGCATGTACAGCATAAATCGCATGTCTTGATGCTTTCCGGTAGAAGCAGGTCCCAAAGATAGCCCACAAAAGTAGCTATGCCCCCATGGCTTCAGTTATGACTTATTAGTCTCCCAGAATGATGGCTTTTGTGTCCAGAGGACAGAGATTGGCTAGTTCCAAGCCAATTGCACAGGTTTTAGCTCATTGACTGATAAATAAATGTATGGATAACTGAGATGGGAGATGAGAAAATAAGGAATGAATAGTGTTTCTAGTCAAGGCTTTTTTCCCCCTCTACTGTTGGATATCCAACACTCCAAGGACGGCCTGGATTTGGTGTAGTTACCCAGCTGTAGTTGCAGCTGTCATGGCAAGGCAGTTCATACCATGGCTATGTGTTCCTCCTAAATTACTCGCAGCATCTCATCTACTTACATCAAACCGAATTAAGTCTATGACACCCAGATGCTAAATCTCATAAATATTTTTTTCTATGTCAACCAGAAGTGGCGTGTAAAAGAAGACTACAACACTCAAGCAAGCAGGAAAAAAAAACACACTTAAATATGTAAGAAATGTTAAAATGATCCGCTATGTCATTATTAACTTTGAACAACATATCAAGAAGCCAAGTGATCCAAATTGCCATCTTACTCTCTGTTTGACACACCATCACTAAAATAAAGTGCTGTCAGGGTAAGCTTAAGGTTGGAGTGCAACTACCTTACTTGGATTCTTTGAAGAATATATCAATCTTGTAGTTCCAGGAGGTCCACACATGTGGGATAAACAAGAAAAGTTGGCACGTATCATGTCACGTGACATTTGAACACAGAAACAGGCAAATTTAGATACCTTCCAAAACTCAGACTCATTAAATGCATGGGACCAATCACAATGTCTTTTTTTAGGAAAGAAAAAAAGAGAAGAGAGCAGCGTCCTAACACAAACGCGATGTGGGTGATCATGTAATTATGATCCATCACTAAGAGAAAATATGCTCCAAGAGAAAAATTATCATATCACTTCATGAAAAAACAATGCAACCAATGGTAGGAAATTAAGAGTGCCCTGTTTTGACAGAACATCTAGACAGCAAATCATGAGATCCTAACAGTATGAAAACAACACCAAAATAAACAAATTTAGATGTGGCATCAGAACAGTACTCTTGCATCTAGGAAGTTTGCACTCGTGGAAGAACAACGTTAAGCGCGCGTCAGCAATCCATCATTACTGACCATGGTAATGGTTTCCTACGAGTTGACCCACTGTTCTTACAAGAAGATGCAGGTGCAGACCTAACACGGGGCAAGGGCAGGGTGGTCATCCATCCACACCGTGCTTCTTGCTAGTCACGCGGGCGAGGAGCTCCAGCTCGCACTGCAGATCGGAAACAGAGGAGAGTACGATCCCGATGGTGAAGGAGGGCATCTTGGTTATCTCACTTCTTTGAAGCTCCATTTCACTAGTTAGTAAGCTCCATTCCCAAATCAAAGAGAACATCAAACCTAATTCTCCTCTACAGCAGCTCCTTCCAAGGCTCCGGCGCGGCGCCACCACAACAGCAACTACAAACCCTCCGCCTCTCCGGCGAGCTCATGAACTCCGGCAAACAAGCTAGGGTTAGAATTCTGGGCAGTGGCAAGGCGGCCATGACACGGGACCAACTCAACACTCATGAACACAAATTTACCAAGACGAGACCGCACGTCTCTCCACACATATAGCAAACTAAAAGGCCAAACTAGAACTAAGCAGGATCAAGCAATCGAAACGAAGCCGACGACTAATCGAAACCTAACCATATGCTGCCAGGATCAACTCCACAGCCCTAGAAACAGAGGCGATGATTCCGAGAGAACTCCTCCCCAGCTAACAACACCCAACCCACGCATGCAGCCAACAATCCAAACGGGATCACCCACGGAATTGGGAACAGAGAGATCGAGGAAAGGTGGCGGGAGGCGGGGCTTACCGAGAGACGACGCCCGGATCTCCCGCGCCGGCGGGAGCGGGGCCGGCGGAGGCGGCGGAGAGCGCTCCCTCCGGCGAAGGGCCGCGCCGCCCACCTCCCTCTCGTGGAGCCCTCGGCGTCGGCGGCGGAGAGAGAGAGAGAGAGGGAGACGCGGTCGCCCTCGGGTCAGAAGACGCGAGGAGGAGGAGGAGAAGAGTCAGCGCGAGAAGACGAGGGCAGCGGCGGCCGCGGGCGGGGGTGGTGGGCTTGGTGGGCCGGAGTTCTCTATGTGGGCTCCAGGCTGGTAAAATTCCGCGTTGTTTCTGTTGGGTAGAAAAAGTCTAATTTACCTCCCTTCGTTATAGCCCATTTCGCACGTAAAAATTTGGGAAAATCCCCTGTGTACCCTTAAAAGTTCACCCTAATCCCTTCTGTATCCCCTGAATTTTGCTCATCTCTTACATAACCCCTTGAATTTTAGTTTAGATCCCTTCATCCCTTTCCGCTAGTTGACCGTTAGTTGACCGTTAAATTCTTATGAAAAAGTCATTTTGCCCTTTGGTATAAAGAAGCATATAAATTAATAGAGTATATTTGTTGGAGCATAGAAATTTGTTATATGAAACTATTATGTTTATGAGATAGTTATGCATCATATTATTTGCGATAAATATACTTTTAGATATGACATAAAAAATTAATAACTTATTTATTAGTTATTTAAAAAAAAATTTTTAGCTTATGTGTTCTGAAGTAATAAACAAAATATGATGTATTACTATGAAAACACATATGCTACATAAAAGAACTTTTAATAACAATAAAATAAGTATCAACTTTTATATCATATGTAAAGTAAATTGTCATCAAAATAAATATGGTGGCATCACACATACTCATAAATATAAGTCCTCAATCCAATAAATTTTTTACATTCCAACAATATATTTCATAATTTATTATGTTTCTTCATAGCAAAAGGGCAAATGGACTTTTTCAAAAAGAATTTAACGGTCAACTTAACGATCAACTAGCGGAAAGGGTATGGAAGGGATCCAAACCTAAAATTCAGGAGTATGTAAGGGATTTAGCAAAATTCAGGGGTATAGAAGGGATTAGATAAATTTCATGGGTACATAGGGGATTTTCTCTAAAAATTTCTACCGCGCAACGAACTCTAAACTCACCTCACGCTCTTACACAATCACATCCATCACAAAGGGGGCCCCTAATGGGTGATGGCTCGCCTGGAGATGGGGGCAGCGATCAATTCGCCCCCCCTCCCCCCTCCCTCCCTTCCTTCACCTCATTTCCTTTTTGGCACCGCATTACTTTTCTATTTTAGTAAATTTATGCACCTAAAGTTACATATAAAGTTTAGAGACTCAAAGTTTATAAGTCAAAAGTTTATATATCCGATTCAAATTGAATTTGAATTCAAATATTATATATATAAGTATTTCTATACACTCTAAAGTTATACACCTAAAGTTTATAGACCTAAAGTTTATATCCGATTCAAATTTGAATTTGAATTCAAATATTTTGATTGAATCAATATTTTCATATATATTATTTCTATACATCTAAAGTTTATAACTAAGTTTATAACCTAAAGTTTTAAGTCAAAAGTTTATAGACCTAAAGTTTATATACCCGTTTCAAATTTGAATTTGAATTATATCTGATTCAAATTGAATTCAAATATTTTCTATATATAGTATTTCTATACACCTAAAGTTTATAGACCTAAAGTTTATAAGTCAAAAGTTTACGTACCCGATTCAAATTTGAATTTGAATTATATCCGATTCAAATTTGAATTTAATTCAAATATTTTTATATATAGTATTTCTATAATAAATTTTTCTAACTTTTTTTTTTTAAAAAAAAAAATGTGGTGTACTGTAATAGGAAGATATTGAAATTAAAATCAAATTTCATCTTAATTTCACCAACAATTTCATCGTATGAACTCTCAATCCTTTTCCGTCGGATTGCCAAAACAAACCGATACAGTTTGTTTTCAGATACGTTGTTAATAAACGTCACATTCATTCAATCCAATGTGAGCATACATCATTTGTCCACCAAAAGCTAGGATAAGGCAGTTAGCCCCATCACTCATCGTGTCTACTATTCCCTTCGCATCCTCCACGAATCATCTATCGTCACCATCCAGCTGATCCAGCGACGCACATATATATTCCCTCCTCCATGCCACACGCAATCTTTGATCAACATGTGGATCAACTAATCACTTCAATTACACTCTCAGATAGCTGCTTGGGTCCCCAAAGAGATCAATGCACGATCGCAATTAATCTTAATCGCATTCGTACAGGACACATCCATCAGACAAATGAAGGATCTTCGATTGCAGTTGCAGTTGTTCTTGAATGTGATGTATGTGTTTTTCGAGTTTGTAAAAAGAGAGGAGATCGATCGATCGATGTCGTTTATTTCCCTTCCCATATTCACAATTTCATCCTTCCCTTCGATCTCATCTCATTTGCAGCCATGGCTGGGAGATGCATGGCGATCGAGAAGAAACAAAGAAGAAGCTCAAAATCATCAAGAAAAGCAGAGAGAGAAAAAGAAAAGCTAATGAATCTAATGGGTGGCCGTGGCTGGAGCAGTGAGGCCGGCGGCGAGGCTGCTCGGGTGGGCGCGAGCGGCGGCGGCGGCGCGGCGGCGGGGAGGACGAAGCGGGAGAGAAAGGTGTAGCTGTAGTAGAGCTGCGCGGCGTCGGAGTCGTCGTCCACCCCGCCGGCGACGTCGACGCCGCCGCGGTCGAAGTTGCGCGCGTAGCTGAGCGGGTCGTACTGGCACCGGCCACCGCGGAGCCGGCTCGACGGCGGCGCCGGACGCGCCGCGCACAGCGCCGCCTGCCGCCGGAGACGCCGCACCAGCCTGCCCAGACCGCAGCCGCACCGCCGCGCCACCACCGCCGCCGCTCCGCCGACGGACGGCGGCTGGCCGCCGACGCCACCTCGCCCATCCGCCATTGCCGGCTTGCCGCTGAGCGGTTGGCAGAGTGGAGTAGTGAGAGAGTGAGAGTGTGTGCTGGCTGGCTTTCTTGGTAGGTGAGGTGAGGTGAGGTGAGATGTGTTTATTTATAGGTCCAAGGTTAAGTCAAATAAAATGTGTCTGTGAGACTGTGACCATATTAAAACCATACAAAATTACAAATCATGATTTCAAAGATGTCCAAAGATACTGGTGTCCTAGTACTCCACTAGTTTGAACAAGTGCCAAATTTGGTTCTATTTGTAAGGGCCTGTTTAGTTCGCGAAAAGAAAATTTTAGGGTGTCACATTGGACGTTTGACCGAATGTCGAAAGGGGTTTTTGGGCACGAATAAAAAAACTAATTTCATAGCTCACCTGGAAACCGCGAGACGAATCTTTTGAGCCTAATAAATTCGTTATTAGCGCATGTAGGTTACTGTAGCACTTATGGCTAATCATGGACTAATTAGACTCAAAAGATTCGTCTTGCGATTTCCGTCCTAACTGTGTAATTAGTTTTTTTTAAAAAAATCTATATTTAATGTTTCATGTATGTGTCCAAAGATTCGATGTGATGTTTTTGGGAAAAACTTTTTAAGAACTAAACAGGCCCTAAGTTGAAACAAAATCAGCACACAAACTATGTGGGTTTATGCCTGGACTGGGGCACTAGGTAGCAGTAACTCGGAGTAATGGTAAGCAGGTCATCGTCCGTAGTACGTTGCTAAACGCTGGAAACTCCATGCAGACTGGTTTCTTGGTTCCAGAAAAGTCGAAAACGGTGGGCAGCGTGTGGTACAACAGCAATACCATGGGTTAGTGCCGCTCATGCTTCGGAGAAGAATGAGTAACTGACACGTGGACCCATGATGGATGGTGAGCCTCAGCAGTCAGGACCTTCTCCTTCCGTTTTTTTTTTAAAAAAAAACTCTAACGATAAGATACATGACGTTGAGTTTCACTTGTTAGGAATTTAGACCCATTTGAAACAAAGGAAAAATCATAGGGATTCTAGAGGATTTTATCCTATAGAGTCATTTGATACACAGGATTATTTCCTACCAATTCCTTAAAAATTCCTATGGAATGGACTTTGCTAGATCAATTTTGGAGGAAAATAAGCATGAGGTCTCACCTCATGTTTTTCTCTTCACGTGTCTAAAATTCCTGCGTTTTTCCTGTGCGCTAATCAAACGATAGTTTAGAGACTTTTCTGTGTTTTTAAAATCCTACAGAAATCTAATAAGCATGACATTATATTCCTACGTTTTTTCTATCATTTCTCAATCCTGTGTTTCAAATGAGCCCTTACTGTGTCCACGCACCAGCGGCGCATGCAGCCACGGCGGACGCCACAGTCGTCATGGCCTGTTTAGTTCGCGAAAAGAAAATTTTAGGGTATCACATTGGACGTTTGACCGAATATCGAAAGGGGTTTTCGGGCACGAATAAAAAAACTAATTTCATAACTCACCTGGAAACCGCGAGACGAATCTTTTGAGCCTAATTAATTCGTCATTAGCGCATGTAGGTTACTGTAGCACTTATGGCTAATCATGGACTAATTAGACTTAAAAGATTCGTCTTACGATTTCCGTCCTAACTGTGTAATTAGTTTTTTTAAAAAAATCTATATTTAATGTTTTATGTATGTGTCCAAAGATTCGATGTAATGTTTTTGGGAAAAACTTTTTAAGAACTAAACGGGCCCTAAGTTGAAACAAAATCAGCACACAAACTATGTGGGTTTATGCCTGGACTGGGGCACTAGGTAGCAGTAACTCGGAGTAACGGTAAGCAGGTCATCGTCCGTAGTACGTTGCTAAACGCTGGAAACTCCATGCAGATTGGTTTCTTGGTTCCAGAAAAGTCGAAAACGGTGGGCAGCGTGTGGTACAACAGCAATACCATGGGTTAGTGCCGCTCATGCTTCGGAGAAAAATGAGTAACTGACACGTGGACCCATGATGGATGGTGAGCCTCAGCAGTCAGGACCTTCTCCTTCCGTTTTTTTTTAAAAAAAAAAAAAAACTCAACGATAAGATACATGACGTTGAGTTTCACTTGTTAGGAATTTAGACCCCCTTTGAAACAAAGGAAAAATCATAGGAATTCTAGAGGATTTTATCCTATAGAGTCCTTTGATACAAATGATTATTTCCTACCAATTCCTTAAAAATTCTTATGGAATGGATCTTGCTAGATCAATTTTGGAGGAAAATAAGTATGAGGTCTCACCTCATGTGCACTAATCAAACGATAGTTTGAAGACTTTTCTGTGTTTTCAAAATCCTACATAAATCCAATAAGCATGACATTATATTCCTACCTTTTTCTTATCATTTCTCCATCCTGCGTTTGAAAGGAGCCCTTTCAAAGGAGCCCTTGCTGTGTCCACGCTTTTCTATCATTTCTCAATCCTGTGTTTCAAATGAGCCCTTACTGTGTCCACGCACCAGCGGCGCATGCAGCCACGGCGGACGCCACAGTGGTCATGGGGGCCGCTGCTTGCCGCGCCGCGCCACCGATGCGATGAGATCCCCCCATCACGCACCGCCGTGGCAGCCTCACCGTGCCCACCCACGCATCTGATCCCATCTCGCAAACCGTTTTTGTTTTTTTTGTTTTACCCCTTTTTTTGAGAGAGAAATAAAACTGCGTAAAGTTTTTCAAGAAATTTCCAGGCAGACAACGGCTTCATCCTCTGCTACTGCGACGTCACCTTTGAAAGAACAAATTCTTCTCCAACAAAAATCGACCCAAATTTGCAGCAGTGGCCATGCATGCACATCCACAAGGAGGACAGACAGTGTGCATGTGAATATGCTGTGATCGAATGGGCAGGCAATGGGAGGACCCACGTTGCACACATTCTTCCCTAACCAAGATGCCCTGTCTCTCTGGATTATAGTAGTACTAATCACACTCCCCTGAATTCTGCGAATGGATTGGACTGATGAGCTGAGCTTGTTGATGAGAAAGACATTGCTTAAAGCGAACGGCTCCATGATTCCTAACCTGTGTAAGTATAGTAGTACTAGAAAAGTTGGAAAAAGTTCATGCACTTTAGGGTTTAATCCATCCATCCTGCAAGGCAACTGCCGACAAGGTTGCCCTGGAGCCCATCATCTCCAGTGTCCAGTAGTACGCCGATGAGCAATCGATCTGATGATCCCCATTTGCTTTGGATCCTCAGCAGCTGGTGGTTCATGCTATAGTTCTGCTTGCTTGTTGTTAAGATCGAGCTCACATGCTCGCACTGTTTGGTTTGGTGATTGTCACTGATTTGAACTGGTACATTAACAAAGTTAATGGTTAACTTAACTCCAGGCAGTGAGATGAGATACAACTGGGGAAAGTGTCTACTAGTTGCAGGTATTCTAAATAAGAATCACATGAGATCAGCAAGTTTGGAAGAAAATTTTTTTTTATGGTAAACTGGCAGGAATAATCATCAGATGGCGTCAAACATCGCAATTTGGCATGGGATCAACAGATTTGTCGGCTACGATTCAAGCTGCCACCATTTCTTGTTGCGTGATATATAAATGACTGTGAATTCAGTACTGGGGGCTCTGCAATCCTAACACGATAACATGGCCCTGTTCAGAACTGCAACGTAACAGTGATTTTTGGGTCCTGTTTCAAAATCTAAGCTGAAATCGCCTATAGCTGACAAATCTACTCCAAAAACATGTATTGGACCATGCCTTTCTTTAGTACCAAATTCCAGGGCTCATCATAGGAATGATATATAGAAAAAAAAGGGGACCCTAATTTCATTTGAGATGTATAATGAGCCATAAGCAATATGCCTGAAAATTTTACATTCTCTAGTCTGTAATGAAGAACTAACAATCCTTCATGAAACCTTTTTCCTAAAACAGTAGTCTTATGTAATTGAACCTTTTTCCTTTTTAATTTTGTTTGAGTCAATTCCTTTTGGGTATCTATATATCAAAAGTGATTTTTATAACATACCGGTATGCAGAAAAAAAAAGGCCGTTAATATACTTAGTACAGAAAAGCAAAATATATGGACAGAAGAAGAGGAGGGCATAGCTCTGTGAGCACCCAGTGGGGATCAACCACAGTTGAAAACTGGAACACGAGCAGGGTACCGAATGACCAAATATGTACGAATGGAATCCAAGCAAGCCCGTTGCTAGTTAGCGTTGAATCCTTTGAGTGGGAGCCTGAAATTTTGCAGAACAGACGCCATTAATAGTTCACTAATCATGGATATACTTCCGCCGTTTCACAATGTAAGACTTTCTAGCATTGCTCATATCCATATAGATGTTAATGAATCTAGATATATATGTGTGTCTAGATTCATTAACACATATATGAATATGGACAATGCTAGAAAGTCTTACATTGTGAAACGGAGGAAGTAGCATTTTTCTTTTGATACTAATTTATATAGAGTACTGATGATACTTTTCAAATTTAATGTGCAGAAACAAGAGTTAGATAAATACAAACAAACGAGAAACCACCACTGAATGTTGGTATAGAACTTATGAGTAATGACTGCAACTGGTGCCCCCAGCTCAACTATTCCAAGTTGACTCAAATTAAAGAAGGCTTAGCTTACTACTTGAGATCAGAATTATCTGGAAATTAAAGGTACTTTTCTTTTGAGAACCCACAGGAAATCTGTGTGACTGTGCGCCATAGTACTAGGAAGAAGAGAAACTGTGACAGACAAACCCAGACCAGCAAAGAACAGAAAAATTGGGGCATCCAAAACAAAATAACATCTACCCTCATGCTTAACTGCAAGTGATTACCTTAAAATATATAATACTAGATGGACTGCCATATCATCTCATATCAATAAATGCATTTTTGCAAAAATACAATCCAACTGCATTCTCTGACATATAATGAGAAGAGTTTATGCATCAATGTCAAAACTCACATCCATGTGACTATTACAGATTCCAAGGTACTCCCTCCGTCACAAAATATAAGGAATTTTGGGTGGATGGGACATATTCTAGTACTATGAATCTGAACATACTCTATGTCCAGATTCGTAGTACTAGGATATGTCATATCCAACCAAAATCCCTTATATTTAGGGACACAGAGAGTACTACATAGTAGATTGGCTGGTATAACACAAACAAGAGCTAGTATGCCTATCCAGCTTTGATAGAAATGGAATAGGTCAATCTGTCGGCTAGAATTGCCTATCTGATGTGCTACTGCTCAAGTAGTAACTTATCCCTTATCTATAAGAATAAAAATCAGCATGCACTAGTCTGCACAAACTGTTAAAATAAATATTATGCCAACTAGGGAGGGACTAGCTAGACACACTACACAAAACCATACATTGTGGGATGAAGGGTCTCGTAAGACAACCATATCAGTAAAATAACATTTTCATACTATGCAGTCCTTGCTATGCTCAGACGTATTTGAATTGAATGAGATAATACAATGAGAAACATGCACATCTTGTAAATTTGAGGTAGCAAAATAGGATGAAAATTGTGCTTAGGATCAAATAAATACCTTCACCAAACAAAGACATAAGGGCACATCAGGACAACTTTTACAAAATACAACAGCTTGCTTGTTCCCTGAAAAGGTACAATCACTCAGTTATTTTAGTATAGCTATTTCATAAGACAAATAGTTACAAAAATTAGAGTAGTTTTAAAGCTAAACTTTAAAAACATGTCAAAATTGCATTTTTGAGTAAGTTTGAATATTTGATGTCAATGCTACTAAAAATGTTGATGAGAGCTACTCACACACTTATGCTCTCATTTTTTGATTGGTCAGTAAGGCCCACCTTATAAACAAAAATACCATTTTAAGTTAACAGCAAGGAGAAGCATACTTCTTTGGATCTTGGTATAGTCTTAAGGCCTCCAGGAATTTGTTCCAAAATGGGCCAGTCTCCTGAAGGCTAACGTTTTCTGGTCCCCCAAGGTATGCCTGAACAATGAACTCATGACTTCTTTCTCTGAAAGGGAGAAGATAGAATGTGTCAGTTTTTTTTTTTTTCATTTCGTTAGTACATTTATTCACTATGCTGAAAATATGTTAGCATTTAATCTCACTAACCTTCCTTCATATTGTGACAACCATCCCAAGTAAGCTGCGCCAAAGTACATTGATGCAAAAGGATTGTATAGATCATCTACGGAGCTGACAGTATACGCCCTATGGCCACAATCTCTGCAGGAAAAAGCTAACTGCAAGTGAAGATAACTTCATGAAAACTATAATACTATAACCGACCGAGAGTAACTGCAGTGTGTCTTCTGATAGCCTAAGCAGCTAACTTCTCCTATGCCTATTTGTTTTCCAGATTAATCTTCTCTAGAATATGATTGCCTGACATCTGAAGTAACATAAACTAGACAAGTAGTAGACCAAAATAAATTATCATAGTTTAAATCACCATATGAATATGTATGAAGGTATAGTCCAAACAATAGTTCAGCCATCCTGAACAGTGCATTACTCTGTAAGCATTCATAACTAGTAAAAGGGCAAAAGGAACTGGTAAGGTCCTACTAGGATTAAGCAAATAGCTCACCAAAACTGTTAGACAAAAAGCAAAGCTTTATAGCTAATTAAAACACAACTGTAAACTTAATTTCATGCTTGCCTGTAAAGCCATGCTGCAGTAGGGTAGTCTATTCCCATCAAGCCAGTACGAGAACGAACACCATGGACAAAACGCATACTGCACACCTCAGCAAGAGCAGCTAGGGCTTCCTGGCAGATATAAATGAGAATAGAGAATTTACTAAATATCTCAAGCTTTCTTGGAATGCTAAAATAAGAGTAAATACTGTTATTGTAACATGCACCCAAATAGGCCAACACCATCTTTATTCACCATTTTGACCAGGACATATATACTAACACAATCTGTGGACATTTGCATAATTTTAGAATATCCACAAAATAGAGAAAATGCTTTGTTGACAAAATATACAACAAATCCATTAACTAATGCAATGATGTTACATGAATCGACAACCAAAATAAGATGAGTTTTATGTAAAAAAAACAAGATGAGTATCAGCACTGATGTGATGGATAATCATGCTAAATTCCCCCACTAAATGTATGACTTAGAAAAGCAATACCATGCAACAAAGCAAATAGGTTAAGAGCCAAAAGAATTTCTTCAGGATGCCTAAATGTTGGCCTCATCACATATTTAAAATAAGGGAGGGCCATGTTATTGGTGATACAGAAAGCGATATAAAACAACAAATTTAATACACAATTAGTATCATTATACAGATACTATATGTTCACTGATTTATAAACAAAAAACTTACTGGTGTTACTCCTTTTGAGCTCAAATGACGTGATATGGTTATTTCAGCAACAGCCTGAGACCAAATTTACAACCACGTAAGTCTGAGATGAATGGAAATTAAGTAATGGTGAATAAAATAACAAATACATGAAACCTGCAAGACATTTTACTGGTGAGCTGATATAGGGTTATTGTATCAAACAAGGCATGAGTCTGGGATTGCTCCAAAAAGAAGGAATAGCTATGGCACTAAGTATAAGTAATGCTTCTGTGAACAATATTTGTCCATGTAATTTGTATGGCATGATAGGAAATGTATAGCACTGCAGCCACACCTACAAACTAAAAAGTTGATTTTATTACATGCCATCCACACGAGCTGTTCACTTGATCAAATCAAGGATGCAATTTTAACAGCACAAGAATATTAATAAGATTATAGTTGTAGCTTTACACAAAAACATATGTATGTCAACATTTTAGCATGGTAAAAAAAGGTGGCCCGTATACTGCAAATGCAAAGTAACTACAAAAAATTTAAAGAATCGTCTTTTACCTTCACCTCAACTCGAGAAAGATAAGGCCTCCTCTTGGAGTCATGAGAAAACCTCACATTTCCTCGCCTCTCACCAGATTTTGTCCACTCCTTAATCACATCGGGCTGACTCCACATCGCATCCATATCTACCTCTGATACCTTGGAATCCCAATAAATCAACTGTCCTTCTGACTCAAATGTGATAACAAGATGTCAGCTTGAATGTTAGAAGCATATCAATTCTCTGGAATCAAAACAAGAATCAACATCCTAAATTCATAACCTAGTATTTGCTAACATCTCGACAAACCACAAACCTTGAATAGCAGAAAATTATTTAAATAAATAAAAAAGGTAACACAGTAAAATTTAACCTGTGCTCGAGGAATTGGCTAGGAGATTAGGAGTTAAATCATTAAAACTTTCTGGCTGTCTGCAGACAAAATAACAAGAAGCAGTTTGTCAGCAAGTTCAGAACTGGAACTAAAGTAAAATAAAATAATAGCTCCTCTACAAACATAACTTTTGGATTTCGATCCATTGAATATGCTTCTAACCCTAACGGAAAACTCGGAAGAGCTTGAAATTCTGAATATATTTGAGAGGCCGAGCAAATGATGCAACCATCAAGAAACACTCATGTTTGAATTAAGAAATATCAGTGTTTTAATTAACTTGGTATTTCAACAGGTCAGGTGAGCATGAATTACAGTAAAGAAAGTCACTAAACATAGTGCTGTCCATCATGTGTTTAACCTGCCAGCATAGAAGGTCCACATAGCACAGCTCAGGGGTCAGGTTCAGGGGTTCAAACTTGAGATGAAAACTACTGTTCTTTAAATTATGTGACATGTCATAAGTAAAATTTTAGGTTTTTTACCTCAAATCTTCAATGGCCAGTTGTTTTGAGAAGTTCAAACCAATTTTCTCCAACTTAAAGGTTTGCTAGGCTTCCAAATAACCTCAATACCTCTAAAATTGGACCTTGGAGGTTCACAGGTGCTAAGAGAAACGAATTTGTTTAGTGCTTAAGGCACACTTTTCACAGAATAAGAAAGTTAGAAGCTGAATATGGAAATAAATTATTAAGGGTGAAACCTCATAGACAGCAAGGCCTCCTTCACATAAAGATAGCGTTGAAAAATGGGGGAAGTTGATTTGTGAACAGCCTTCTTTTTGCCTCCCTTGTAAGCTCTAACAACGAATTCTTCAGTTCTTTCTCTGAAGTGTTTTTGGCAAGTAATTATGTTTGGCAGTAGAAGATAAAATATGTCAAAGGAAATTAATTGCAATGGTCAAGCATAATCTGACAACCAAAATACATACTTATCGTCACATGAGAATAGCCATTTTGCATAAGCAGCACCAAAGTAGACATTCACAAAAGGCCAATAGAGCAAATTAGCATCTTCTTCAATGTCATAATACTTGTAACCCAATTCCCTTGTTAAAGGTAAAGAAAACAAATATTTAGTATGAAAACATAGAAGAAAAGATAGTTACTAAATCTGGGTTATCAAGGTTTCATGGTACCTGCCAAGCCATTGAGCAACTTCTATTGTCACCTGCATTATGCCAGCTTTGATCTCCTTAGTCTTTCGGTCATAATTATCGACAAAGAGTCTCCTTCCACTTGCAATTTCTGCAAGGGCACCTATCATATACTGCATGAGTGATGAAAGTAAAAAAATAATGTTTAATGTACTTCAGCGGTGTCTTTGATACATATACAAATCCAAATATTGATAAGTCATAAAGCAAAAGAAGCAATACCGGGTCTAGCTGTGACTTGAAATGCCTATGAACAGTAATTGCAGCCACCGCCTGAAGGATCAATGAATTTAGTTTTAAGCCAAAATTGTACAGATAAGTAGATAACAAGTACAGTTTTGAAAAAGAAAATAAAGCAAAGCACCCTTAATTTGTTATTGTTTCCATAGCTTCGAAAATTTGTTTAGATCAGCGCAGCAGTAACAAAGTTGTCAACAGTAATTTAGTCACTTGGATAAATATAGGTAAAAACTATTATGTTAGACTCTTAACTCACAGCCCTGATTGATTTTTGTCTTGTTTAAACTTCGGTGGACCAATTTGCTGGCACTAGTATAACCTGCATTTAACGCCACTACAGCATAGGTACAAGGAAATTATTGTTCAAAAGTAACAACCAAGTATAATATAAACTGCTCAAAAAATAGACACGATACGTACAGAAATACAGCTTGCGAAAAAATAAATACAATGATTTACATGAACTTTGTTTTTTTTTTTCTTTTTAGATAATGACATGAAATTTGGTTTGATTGCCACTAATGCAGGTTATTATGCAGATGTCAAGATACACTGGCTACAGCTGATCACTCACCATCATTTCAGTTTGTGTGAGATATGCCTCACCATCAGGATCCCGTGACAGGTGAACCTTCTGTCCCGGCCCTTCCCCAGCATCAACCCACTCTTTACTTACATGAGGATCAGCCCACATTAATTGCATATCCTCTGGATCCAAGCAGTCATCCCAATATTTGAAGCTTATAGCCATTTTGTACTAATTAGCAATTGTATCTGTCGATCTACACTGGGAGCAACAAATATGAAAATTATATGCAATAGGATAACTTCCTTAAAGCAAAAGGAAATCCAATGTGCCAATCTGCATTTTGTTCAGGGTTGACATAGAGGGTGATGGAATTTTGAACAGTTAGAAGCCATCAAATAATTAGGAATGGGAACGTTGCCAAAACAAAAACAAAAAAAGAAAAGAAGTGAGCAAACAATAAGAATATGTTCTGATTGCATCGTAATAGATGCGAAAAGCATCCGCGCTTCTACAACCAACTATGCATTCAATTTGAGCTCATAGCAACAACATGGACTAATCACTGAAAAGTGACAGAAATAATTGCTTCAATCACAGTTACAGGATAAGTCACCCCAGAACTGCATGCTGAACTCATCACCCAAAAAAGAAGCAAACAGGGTTCATGATCAAACCACAACACAACCAAACCAATCATCAGAGACGCATGAAGCACATATAACCGGGGCAATTCACCCCAGAAACAAATCAGCAGAATCAACTCCAGAGGCACTGTATACACAACCCTCTGAAATTTCTCAACCATGTTACACCGAACTTTTCATATTACGACCGAATTGACAAAAACTACTTCCACTCCACAGGCGCATGACACCTTATAAATCATGATCACTGCCTTCCACCGCAACGCACCTGAAAATCACATGTATCCACAATCCCACGATACTAACAAGTACCGGAATCATGAAATCGACCATGGGATTGGAGGCAGGAAACAACCGCATGCCTGCATGATGAGCAGCAAGCCCCTCCCCACCCCCCCCCCAAAAAAAAAGAAAAAAAAAACGCAGAATCCTATAGCCACACAAATTGAATGGTCACCCAACCCAACAGCAGCAGCATCGGCGCGTCACGGAACCAGATGCCCACACGCCATAGCGTCATGCGCACGCCTCCGCGTTCAGCGAGACCACCCGCAACAAAACAACAGCAGCCGCAGCAACCGCATTCGCCGAACCACCACGAAGCTAGACGCGACCCGAACGTCGAATCCCCATCCATGAACTCCACGCTCCCCATCCAAAAAAACACCAAAAATCATCGCCTCGCTCGCTCGCTCGCGGCGCTGGATCATCAAATAAAGCCGGCAAAAAAAAAAAAAAAAAAAACTGAGGCGAGATCGGAACGGGAACTCACCGGCGCGCGGGATTGGGAGACGATTCGGAGGATTGGATTCCTCTCGCGATTCGACGGGGGATTTGGTTTTGGGGGGAATGGCGGGTTGGTGCGTGCGTTGGTGGAATGGGGAATTGAAGAGAGAGAGAAGGGAAGGAGGGGAGAGAGAGAGAGAGAGAGAGAGAGAGGCGCGTATGCCGTTTGGTATACAACGAGGGTGGGGGTGGCAGGCGCGCGACAGTTTAAATGTCGGGGAGCGGGGACACGTGTCAGGTGGTTAGGGCGCAATGCAGTTGGAATTTTTTTCGCGAGCAAATTGCATACTTTGGCCATTTTATTTTTTACTATTGTTATAACTTAAACTATGTATATAAATGGACCATGTATGTTTACCAGAATTCTGCCCTAGAGGCTACATCTGTTCTTCTACCTCCAGTTTTTTCTCTTCTCTAGTTCTCTTATTGTTTCTATGGAGGGTGAAAGAACCACCGATGACAGACTGGTAGCTAATCGAGCATCCACCAGCCACCACTGCCATGCGCTTGAGATGAAACTTGAATCTCCCCAACCAATGTTTTCACTTGAGCTAAAAAGTAAAAGAAGAAACAAACAAAAAAAAAAACCAATTGCTAGGATAGAGGGGGACATGTGGAGCTCGAGCTCAAGCGATGCGTCAATATTGGCAAAGGTTGAGATGGAGCATGGCGCTGATCGATCGAACTAGAGCTCAAGTGCAATAATTGCTAGGATAGAGGGGGACATGTGGAGCTCGAGCTCAAGCGATGCATCAATGTTGGCAAAGGTTGAGATGGAGCATGGCGATGATCGGTCGAACTAGAGCTCAAGTGCAACATGAAAGCTAGTAGGACTCAAGGTGGAGCACATCACCGATGGAGGCAAAAGATCAACTGCAGTGATGGTGCCTACGGAGCTCAAGGTGGAGTGCATCAACTAAGATGCTTGTGCTCAAGGTTGAGCACGGGGCGGAGGTCTAGGTTGAGCGTGGCAAGCATACCATCTACTACCTCCGTCCCAAAATATAACAACTTTTGGCACAAATCTGGACAGGCAATTGTTCAGATTCATAGCTAAAAATGCTTATATTTTGGGACGGAGGGAGTAGGCTCTAGCTAAAGACAACATCGACACTTGTGGCAAGGTTGAGGTTTCCCACACGCACTACACTAGCTAGCATCAGAACTCGAGGTCATCATTGACGGTGCCACTGATGATATGAAGAGGATAGAGCAGAGGGAGGGAGCCGTTGGTCAAAGGAAAGAGGAGGGGGGATCCAGATTCCAGGACAGAGCCGTATAAGGCGAGAGTCTCACGTACGGTTCCTTTGAGAAGAGTGTAATACCACCACCGAGGAGAGAGGGGTGGGAGGGAGCTGGAGAAAAAACAAGTCCAAATTGAAACAATTTGTCAAGATAGGTGGTCCAAACTAAAAAGGTATGGTTACCCTTGATCCAACACGTAAGTGTGGTAAAAAATTTCAAATCAATCCAATAGGCAATTTACTGATATTTCTCATACATATGAGCATGCATATCCACAATTAACCCCTCTATTCACATGTTTAAAAGAAGATGACCAATGATAAATATGTGATTTTTTTACTGTATTTATATTTTGTATAGAAAGATCATACATATGTTCAAAAGAAAATCATAATGTTGTGACCTTACTAAATTACTATTTTATATTTAATACATGGGTGGTAGGGTTTGATAATGGATACCAGTTCCGCTCTCATGTGGCTTTGTTTATTGCCATTTCAGATACGTAATTCCGAAACTCTGCAATTTCACAGGATTAGTGTAATATATCTAATACAAAATATACTAGCTCCTATGAGATAAGAATTTTGATAAACTTCATGGATTCTCTGCAAGGTACAAACAATTTTGTTTCATTTCAGTCCAACTTTATCTGTGCGTTTTTCACATTCGAATTCTTTTCCCCATGTTTCAAAATAGAAGAGCTGTGCTATTGTCTTCTGACCTAGCACCACATATGCAAAATATGAAACCATGCAAGGATGCATTCACTATTCGATGATAAACAACTCAGGTTGTGATATTACTTACACTGTACTATGAAGATAGCATTTGTATGGCGTGGTACGTTAAAAAAATCGGAGGGAGTAAAATTGTTTTCTCTCGTGGCAGAGTAAATTTGAATTTTGCACCGCTCAAACATCAAAAGCATGGTCCTGTTTGGACCAGAATGGTACGGCTCTGGTGCTCTGGCACAAATCATGTTCTTCTCGTGTACTCCCTCCATCCTGGGATCTTGATATTTTACTTGTACTGTTTGACCACCCATCTTATTAAAAAAAATTGTGCAAATATAAAAACAAAAAAAGTTATGCTTAAAGTACTTTGGATAATAAAGTAAGTAAAAAATAAATAATAATTCCAAAATTTTTATTATCAACCAACAAATCAGCCAGCCAAAAGGCAGCTTGTCATTACAACTTGATCTATTACTTATAAATAAGCTGTATCATACTATTATGTGATGAAAAAAATGATTAATTAAGGATCCTTTCGTTCAAACAGATCCACAGGGGTTTATTCGCCAGAAAAAAAAACATCGAGGTGAGATTAATTCAAAAGGTGATTCACAGGCAAAAAGCTGTGAAACATGTAAAACTTCACCAAAAAAAAAAAAAAGATTCTCCATAATGAGTTGATGAGATCTTACATTGCTTGTCCTTTTCAATTAGACATGTTGACATGGCAGTAGGAAAAGAAAAATTTACATTTATTTTCAACAGTGTATGGTGTGTCATTCATTTGGGAAGCACCCGTTTGGCCAGTTCTTTTCTTTTCCTCTCCTTTTCATTTCGGTCCCTTTCTGCTTTGGTTGCTTCGCCTCTTATATCCTTTTTTTTTCTTTAGTTAATTTCTTAAAGATTATAAAAGCTCAAATCTATGGTAGAAAACAGAATGCCCGAACTTTAAACAAACACCAAATACACTCATTCGTCAACGATGTAATGGCCATCATAGACGAATTAGCAACCAGAGACAAGCTGCTCTTCTCCTTCTCCACCTTCCCATTAGCCAACAATAAATTTTAAACAAAGTGAATGAAAACGAGAATCTTTCTTCCATTTCTCAATTTAAAAACAAAAACAATAGTTTAATGACAGGAGAGGTGAGGTTGGGGGTCCACAACCCCAGAGAGTCGGGAGGGCGAGAGATCCGATTCGGTGCGGCGTAGGCGACCCACCTACCCATTCTAGTACCCTCTCTCCGTCCCATTTTAAGCTTAGCTCCCTCACCCTCACCTTCGGAATTTTCCGGTTTGTTCCGTGTCGGGGTTCGATTGGCAGAGGGTTGGGACGTCTTCGTTCGTTGTGTGACTAGTTTGTGTTGCTGATACTGCGCCTAGATTTCGTCTTAAGCTTGGTTTCCGTGAATCTGGGAACCTTCGGTGGGGGGTGCAAATGCTGGGGGTTCGTTTCTTGTTTATGTGCGTTCTCCCTGGTTGCTTCGTAATCGTACTATAATCTGTTCATTTCTGTGTCGGAGAATGGAGGTTACTTTTACACATACTAGTGGAGAACCATGTACCCAACACCGGCGCTTTATTGTTATCAGCAAAAAGTTCTGTACTGTAATCAACATAGTTGATTCTTGGTCAAAGAAATCCTATTCACACTCTTCAATTAAGATGTTAATCCTATTCACTCTCTTCAATTATGTGTTGCTCATAGTTAGTTTGTTGGATTTTTAGTTTTTTAGTAGTAGAAAGATGTCCCTCCTGTTGATGCGATTTGCCTGCTATGGAACAGGTGTTACGCTTGAGAAGCGCTGGCTCAGCTCAGTTCACCTCCATCGCAGCTTCCTCTTCATTGTAACTGCCTGCTTCTAATGCCTATTTCTTCCTCTTCGTTGTAAAAGCGCTTTTTTGATCTGATGATGTTTTAACGCATCTAAATAATTTTTTTAACTCAAGTGCTAGGAACATTGAGCCGCTGAGAGCGATAGCTACTCAGGCACCCCCTGCCGTCCCACGTAAGTGTCTGGTTTCCCAAACAAATATGTAATAATAGAATTGTGCAGGCAGCAGCATTTGATTATTCCTTTTTGTTTCTGTCTGTAGAATATTCGAGTGGCGAGAAGACAAAGGTTGGCATCAATGGTGAGTTGCTTCTGTTTATTCTAGGAACCTAGTCCATTAATTTTAATGGGATATATTAATCTGTTTATTCTAGGAACCTAGTCCATTAATTTTAATGGGATATATTAATCTGTTTATTCTAGGAACCTAGTCCATTAATTTTAATGGGATATATTAATCTGTTTATTCTAGGAACCTAGTCCATTAATTTTAATGGGATATATTAATCTGTTTATTCTAGGAACCTAGTCCATTAAAAAAATTGCTATAATTTTAATGGGATATATTAATCTGTGCTGGCCAATGCATTTTGTCTTGCATGCGTTTTTTCTTTTCTTTTTTTGCAAATATATGATATCAATTGCAACTGAATGTGTTAGTTCGAGTTCCATGTCTTTAGGTTTTCCAAAAGCAATTTTTAGTGCTCAGTTAGGTATATGCTACAGCAACTGAATCACCCATGGCTTGTTGGCAGAAGTAGTTTACAGTTTATTGTACCATACATCAAAAGTAGGCGAAATAATTTATTGCTATTTGTTTGTAATGCTTGTCTTATTTTTTTGGTATCATAGGGTTTGGGCGAATTGGGAGGTTGGTCCTGCGTATTGCAACCAGTAGAGATGATATTGAAGTTGTTGCTGTCAATGATCCTTTCATTGATGCTAAATACATGGTAAGAAAATAGTTCAAATTATTTGCCTACCTCCCATATTTCATACCTTGGTTGCTTCATTTAATCAATGAACATTATATTTTCAATTTTGGGGGGATGAAGTTTTGCTTGCATTTGCTACACTGCATTAGCTTATATGATGCCATGTTACGTTCTTTTAGGTTTGTAAGTGTTATAAACCTTGACGAAAAGATTGGCCTTTTCTCAGCTTAAGCTAAATTAAGATTGATGCAGATAATATTTTATTTGAAATCATTGAAAAACCTACTTAATGTGCATTCACCTTAAGTTACTTAAATATGCTATGCAGTCCATTGTGCTACATTTCAATTTACTAGTTATATATTGGCACAGTTTCTTGGTTCTTCCATATAATCACACGAAACTGCATCCCTACCTTATGTGTTCGGTTCAATGACCATAATAGTCCATTTCAATGTTTTACTCCTAATGCAACATAATTCCTGTCACTGTGGGAGTACCAACCCATCCTTCCATGCAGATGCAACATTTGGTTGTGCCTTTTCTTTCTGTAGATAATCTCTTTCTTTTTTCCAGGCCTACATGTTCAAGTATGACTCCACTCATGGTCCATTTAAAGGCTCCATTAAGGTTGTGGATGATTCAACCCTGGAGATCAATGGAAAGAAAGTCACAATCACTAGCAAAAGGTAATATCAAGTCCACTTAGGAACTAGTACATGATTACATAGAATGTCACAATTATTTGTTATCTAAGTATTGTGTTTGATGATTATTAGTAAAAAAAAACCCTCTTGAAACATTGCTAGTAAATTTGGATCTCACAATTATTGAGGTATTGCATCACTGTGTTCCCATGCCATCATGGATTCAACCTAAAATTCTTTGGATCACTGGAAAAATAATTATTGTAGCCTAACGTATAATCTGGTCTTTTGTCGTATCACTGGTTACTTGTATAGTCGAATATATTACAATGTGCAGCCTTGTGAAATAAAGAAAAGTAAAGTGTCTTTACGACTAACCATATCTGGAGTATGGAGCGATTGACTGGACATGCTATACGGATTTATAATTGAGTACCTTTTAGTCCTAGCTCCTAAAGTAACTCAGTATTGTTGTGTACGTTGTACATTTGGGGTACTTCACAATCCTTTCTTCACCGTGCCCCTGCTCTTGATACACAATTATGTTTCTGTGACTACATTAATTTCTGTTAGTTCTTGCATTTGCACCTAAGAATTTGCCCCCTTCTTTTCCAGAGATCCAGCAGATATTCCTTGGGGTAACTTTGGAGCTGAGTATGTTGTTGAATCTTCAGGTGTTTTTACAACAACTGAAAAGGCATCGGCACATTTGAAGGTTTGTACACCATTTCTATACATTGCCATCTAACTGAGAAATGGCAAGCTTTTATATTGGATAAAATGGTGATGTTTTTATGCCTTGTTTGTAGGGCGGTGCTAAGAAAGTTGTGATATCTGCTCCATCAGCAGATGCTCCAATGTTTGTCGTTGGAGTAAATGAGAAGAGCTATGATCCTAAAATGAATGTTGTTTCTAACGCAAGTTGTACTACCAACTGTCTTGCTCCTCTTGCCAAGGTAACTTATCTATTTTCTAATCCTGTTACTATTTTCCCATTTTAATCATAACAAACAATTTGCTCTTGTGATTTTTCATATTTTCGTCCATCCAATGAAGCTAATTGATATTCCATGGGTATGCAGGTTGTCCATGAGGAATTTGGCATTGTTGAGGGTCTCATGACAACTGTTCATGCCACAACAGGTTTTCTTTCCCTTATGAATTTTGTCATTGTCAAGGATGGAGACTGCCAATTTTTCAGTCTCCTCATATCATGTTGTTCATTAGTCATAACAGACTTGCTTTCCTATATTCAGCCACCCAGAAGACTGTCGATGGCCCTTCAATGAAAGATTGGAGAGGAGGGCGTGGTGCTGCTCAAAACATAATTCCTAGCTCCACTGGTGCAGCCAAGGTACGATGAACCAAAAATCTACCTTGCTTTTCTAGATTTCTGTTTTGGCTGACTGTTTTGATTCCTTATTAGGCTGTTGGGAAAGTCCTCCCTGAGCTAAATGGAAAGCTCACTGGTATGGCCTTCCGAGTTCCAACACCAAATGTGTCTGTTGTCGACTTGACCTGCCGGATCGAAAAAAGTGCATCCTATGACGATGTGAAAGCAGCCATCAAGTATGTAGGACTATCATTTGTCCATGCACATTATCTGCTGTTTCTGTTTGGTCAATTGTTTTAAGTCTTAAAATGCTTGAGTTGGTATACAGTAGCCTTCAATAATTTGAACGTGAACAGAATAATACTTGTGTTCACAAATGAATTGCAAAAGTAACATATCCCTTGTTACGTCTTTTGACTGTGCTAGAAACTGCGGTCATGCACTTGTACCGTCTGAAGATTCTGTGATGTGCCTGTATGTAACATTGTGAATCTTTTATCAGATTTACTCATAAGCTGTGTGTTTCAGGGCAGCATCAGAGGGTGCACTGAAAGGTATTCTAGGTTACACAGATGAGGATGTGGTTTCCAATGACTTCGTTGGTGATGCAAGGTAAGTACTTCTAGATGTACCGATGTAAATTGTGTTGTGCTCAAAAGGGAGTGGTTGACATAACTGCCCCTTTCTGCATATCAGGTCAAGCATCTTTGATGCCAAGGCTGGTATTGGACTGAGCTCTTCCTTCATGAAGCTTGTGTCATGGTACGACAACGAGTGGGGCTACAGGTGAGTGTCTATATTTCCATTAAGGGGCTTAACTCTTCATCTTTTTTTCCAATTGTTCTATTGCCCTAATGATTCTGTTCCATTCTTTGTTTCAGCAACCGTGTGTTGGATCTGATTGCCCACATGGCTCTTGTCAACGCCAAGCACTGATTTGTTGAAAATCCTCCTCCGATAGTATCTAGCTAGGAAAGGCTGCAATTTTGACGGTCTCTTTCTGTTGTCTTGGAATAAGATGTAAACTTGGAAACAAAGCAAAAAAAGAATGGACATTGATGCCCATGACATTGTTTGTAGCAGGCGGTGAAATTTACTCTGTATCGACCTGGGCAAGCGGAACTGTTGAGTGAACCATATGTCGGCAACCTGATTGATTCATTGAGTCCAATGCTATGCCATTCTATATTTACTTTGAACATGCTTGTTTCATGCCAGAAATATTCAACAGACAATTGGCAATTTACCTCAACTCCAGAATCTGCAGAATTTTGATTCAATTCAGCGGCTTGTTGAGAGTAACAGCAGAGAATTATGTAGGCTGTTACCAAGAGGGAAAGTTTCCGGCTATTCACCTCCAATAAAATCAGCAGCAGCAGCGATCGAGGAGAAGCCGAAGGTGTGCCAGAGGAGCGGTACGTGTTGGTGTTGATAATTTGATATGGGCCATAAGTCGGAAGCAAGGCTATACAATTGCATAGTTCCAGTAGCTTCATAACTACTGCTTTTCATTGACCATGGTTCCCATTCGTTATTCTCTCTATCCATCCCAGTTTGATATCATATTTGTAAATGGAGCCGATACTAAAGAAACAAAACCTCCTTAAAATTAAATCTCATCGGTCAAGGTATGCAAACGTGCAGACATGTAACGATATCATTTACTCCTATACACGTAAATGAATAAGCATGCATCAATGTCATTAACTCATATACAAATAAACGATTAGATATCGATTAGATGATGATTAAAAAGACCTTAAAAATTTTAGACGATGATCAAATTGGAATGGAGGAAGCACTTCATAACATATCTCATTGTCGCTTCCAATTTTTCATCATGTAGTACTAGTCTCATGCTATTGACACCTTGTATAGTCGTATACATGAGACTTGAGGGTACTAAACAAGCAAATTCACCTCAATGCTATCTAAAAAGATGAAAATAGTTAGCAACGTTACATTTTTTGGCCCCCTTCATTGTAAAGATGAGCCCGACCCCTCTATATTTGGCTCAACCGTTAATCTATCATCAATCATTAAATTTAAACGATTCTATTATTGACTATACTATCCATGCATGTTAAACGCCTATTTATTTTCTCTCTAATGCCAATTTAAACGATTCTATTATTGACTATACTATCCATGCATGTTAAACGCCTATTTATTTTCTCTCTAATGCCAATTTAAACGATTCTATTATTGACTATACTATCCATGCATGTTAAACGCCTATTTATTTTCTCTCTAATGCCAATTTAAACGATTCTATTATTGACTATACTATCCATGCATGTTAAACGCCTATTTATTTTCTCTCTAATGCCAATTTAAACGATTCTATTATTGACTATACTATCCATGCATGTTAAACGCCTATTTATTTTCTCTCTAATGCCAATTTAAACGATTCTATTATTGACTATACTATCCATGCATGTTAAACGCCTATTTATTTTCTCTCTAATGCCAATTTAAACGATTCTATTATTGACTATACTATCCATGCATGTTAAACGCCTCCTTTTTTTTCCCTAGTTAATTGTATCGTCCTATGGTTAATGGATATCAAACCATAAATTCTTTCCAATGTTACACATTTTATCCATATACCCATTTTAAAAAAAGAATTCACCTTTATTGTCCTATAAATAGGCATGATATCCTACCCTTGTCCTTAGAAAAAAAAACTACCCACCCTTTGTGTTCTCCACCTAATAGCTACTGGTTTCTAAGGTTCCGTGTTTCGCCATGGCTTGCAAGGTTGCCTCCATATTTGCATCCATCCTAATATTGTCGGTCCTCGTCATGTCTTGTGGTAATATCATAATATACATACACTCTTTTTGCGTATTTTATGAAGCATTGGGGGCTAGTAATTAACTAATTTCTCACATATATATAAACTTCTCACAAACAAAAACTTCTCTTAATTTTTTGCTTGAACAGATGCAGCTGGTTCCTCCTGCCCAACTGTAAAAGCGCCGAACCCGACTTGCCAGAGCCCTCAAATTTGTGCTAATCAGTGTGTAGCAGCTGGTTATCTGATTGGATTCTGTGAGTTTTATGGTAATCGATTGGGTGACTGCGTGTGCGCCAAATGCAAAAATGCTGTGCAAGCCGGCCGTCCTACTCTTGCTCCTACTCCTGCAGTGAGAAGGTTGATTCTGTGAGAAAAATGCATGCATGGCATCATCAATTTGTGATGGATACACCATGGGAATAAATTAACTTGTGTGTTGACGATTGCTGAATTTGTTGAATCGAGTTGTTTTCTTGACCAAGTGTTGAATCGAGTTGTTGAGAATTAAGAAAATACCAACTATATATATGGTGAAATTCTACCTTATTGTGTCCGGCGAAATTCTACCTTGTTATAGAGGGAAAACATGAGTATTTTTCGCCCCTTAGGCCTTGTTCGGTTAATCCCTATAAGGAAGGGATTGGAGAGGATTTATTCCACACCTACTGCGGTGTGTAATTATTCCTCTTCAATCACCTCCACTCCAATCCTCTTCAATCCCCTTTAAACTGAACAATGCCTTAGTAGGGGTGTTCTATGTTTTACCACCCGTATATGATATGTGGGTCATGATCAACCTATAGTGGCAATGACTAAGTTTCAACTACCAGTGAACCGTAAATCCTAGAGTTCGACTAATAGTGGGCGTGTTCGGCTGGCAGTGCTGCGGCTACAACCGTGTACCGAACGCACCCTGTAAAGCAGGAAATTTCTAAACAGAAAATACTATGCATATTATGTTGGGAGTAGCTATATTTACGGCACCATATTTTTCACCAGAAAATAATCGGTATATTTTTACATTGTAAGTCCTTAAATTACATATGTAATTTTAGTGTATTTACAGTGTAAGTCTCAAAATTACATATGTAAGTCCTAAAATTACGTATGTAAATCCCAAAATTACATACTAATTACATATCTAAGTGGTGTGTAACTACCGTGTAAATTTGTATAAAATATGAAAAGTGACATATTCGTTGCAAGAAAACTGTCGATTAAGATATAGCAATTCCGTATATAAAACCAACCGGAAGATCGGGTGGATACGGTTGCCGCAACGTTTGCATGCGAACGAATCCAACGGACATGAAAACCGACTGAGATTAGTGAAAAAAACTGTCGCCATCTCTATAGCATATTCGTATTATGTTTGTTTATGATTTTAGTACGATCCAACGCTGCGCTGCCCATGTGGAAAGAGGAATCCAATTTTGCGTTGAACCGAAACTTGCAGCCGTTAATAAACGTTAGGAGAGAAACATTTGATCATACAACCATCATAAACAGAAATCACGTATAATCGGTGCTCAATCCTCAAATCCCCCGTACAACGGATGTTTTTTCCTTTTGTGTACTATAGCAAAACCGTTACAATTTTACATTAAGGTGATGCTGAAGTTAGCACTGGAAATTTTGGATAGGCTGATATCTGAATTTTTTTTCCCTGGGAGAAATCTGTATTCTGATGAGGATTGCATAATGGGCAGTCAGTGCAATAAAAAGGGGAAAACTTTACTGTCCAACATGATTCAGCTGCCCAATTTCTTAAGAAAAATGGGATATACAAGTGTAATTGGCTTGATCTTTTTTTTTTAAAAGCGATTTCTTCACTACAAGAATAGGCAGGGCACACATATATAGTCTCTCATCTTGCAAAAAAAATAAAGAGTAAAGGTTACGGGCGGTCCTTAAACTTATAGGGGTGTGTCATCTAGCTCCCTAAACTCTCAAAATGCATATCTAAGTACTAGAACTTGTCATAGTGTGTCGTCTAGGTCCCAAATCGCCACAACCCTTTTAGGATCCTACGTGGCGTTCATGTGGCATGCCACATGGACATGGCGTGGCATCATTTTGACTGACAAATGAGACAAATTTAATTTTTTTTCCTTTTTATTTTTTTCTTCTACTTTTTTCCCTTTCTTCTCTTTTCTATGTGACCCGAGGAAGGAAAAATAGAAGAATGAGAAGAAAACGAAAAAGAAAAAGAAAAGAAGAAAAAAAATAAAAAGGACATGTCATATCCATGTGGCATGCCACATCAGCGCCACGTAGGATCCTAGAGGGGATGTATCGATTTGGGACCTAGATGATACACTTTGATAAGTTCTAGGACTTGAATATGCATTTTGAGAGTTTAGGGTCCTATATGACACAACCCTACAAGTTTAAGAACCGCCAATGCATTTTACTCAAAAATAAATAAATAAATAAATTTCGACTACCTGTCACGCCTTGAGCTATTGAAGGACTAAGGGCCTGTTTGGTTGCTGCCCTCGTGTTCGTGCCTGACCTGGTATGCTTGCCTGAGACATGCCTGCACCTTGTTTGGTTGGCGTCCTGGGTGTTCCTGCAGTGGCCTGACCTGACAGCTAGCCGCTTTGATTAGCCTGGCTCAGGCGACGAAATTCCAACGCCTGACTCAGGCAAGTGAGAAGCTAGCAAGATTACGTGATGTGAAAGCTATGGGTCCCACTATTAATTACATTCGTTTTTTTCTTCTTTTTTTTCTTTCTTCCCACCGATTGATTATGTTTGTTGAGTTAATACTATCCGTTAATATTGTCTGTTAAGAGTAATTATTACAGTATGACGTTGCATTATTCTTCTCAGGCACATGGTTCAAACCAAACAACTCATCTCACAGGCTGCCTGGTCAGGCAAATGTCTTCAAACTTTCAGGCTAGCTTCAGGCATGAGTTTTCATCAGGCATGTGTGTCAGGTCACCAACCAAACAGGCCCTAAGTTATCCACCACCATCTCATCCTCCTCTGACTCAAATTCTCTTTCTAAGTTTCCAACTAAATCAACTTTAGGTGCAGCATAATTTCTAAGTCTAGTCTCTTCAACATTTTTCAAACTAGCTACTGAACCTAAAATTTTAGCACTAGAGCTACCAAGATTAATACCTATTATAACCTTAATTTAATTGATAAAACCTCTCTGTTTGCTGTTTGTTTCTATAGAAGAAGATGATTGTCTTCTAGCGCTCGTTTCAGTCCTTTGGTCATGAGCCTTCTAGTCATGCTACTGTTGAGGTAGCAGATGATGCCCCGCGTTTTTATGCAATAT
>CM020179.1:5806373-5822005 GCA_009805545.1 Oryza longistaminata
TGCCATCGCTGCCGGCGCCGAAGAGTGGGCGGCGGCGGCCGCCGCCACGGGCGCCGGGGATGACGACGACGATCGAATGAGGACTGAAGAGAGGCTTTATTGTGTGTGGTGTGGTGGCTATTCTGATTCATGTTTAATTTAATTTTCGATCGGTCGAAGATAATTAAGATAATGGAATTCAAATAATGGTTAAAAATGAGATTGAGTGATTGAATACTTTGTGCAATCCATTATCATGTTTCTACTTGCGAGTAGAAAATGTGTCCATGTGTAACACGCATGGTGTGGTGGTGCTAAGATGAATTAAACTGGACGTTTTCACTGATGATAATCCAGTGCAAAAACTGAAGGCAAAATTTGCAACATGCATGACATCTAAAGTTTGTGGCTTTTACGGCAAGACATAAAAAAGTGACACGACTGTTGAACAGTCTGAAAAACTGGTAATGAGCTATACGACACCATGATCATTATTTTATTATTTTTGGTACAAATAGAGAGATCGTGTGGAAAAGATAATTTTGCTCATGGGGCAAGATGCTTGAAACCCAACTAGGTCTGGTTCGAATAAGACCCATGTCACTCTCCATCCCCCAAAGCCCTCTCTATTTGGGAGCGGCGACGATTACATCCACGATGACTACAAGCATATGGCCTGAGCTGCAAAATTGGCTTTCCCAAAGGTTCTATCTCCATTTAGACAAAAATAATAAAATAATGGTCTGGTGTACCACTATATTCTAGTATAGAATTAAACTGATTTTTTCATGTGATATGAAAAGCTATTTGCATGGGACGTGTTTGCTGATGTATATGTATTGAAACACGGAAAAATTCAGGATATATATGAACAATCCCTATTTGTTTTTTTTTACTTACTACGACAAAATGACTCTGATATAAATAATCCTATTCTCATGTGAAATCAACAAAATAAAATTATACATTTATGTTCGTGTGAAGTTTTCAAACAATTTTAGACAAAATCCGCAAGCTTTAAAAAGTTCCTTTAATTCCTACAAGTCACAAAGTACCATCGTCACAATTTGTGAACACAGCTATTTCTTGCGGTGGTTCAAATTTTAAACCTGCCACGATGCTCGTATTTTGAAGGATTTAATCTCAGGTGTTAATACTTGCACACAGATAGATGCGTTCAACGATAATCTTATTTAGACGTGTAACTCATACTTGAAACGAAAGTACCGTGACAAGTGGCTAATTATCATTCTCAATTGTTAATTAAATATGACTTGGATATAGGAAAACCCTTAACCAAGCAACTAGCACGTATATTTTGAAATATGTCTACAAAATCACATCCAAATTTCTAGAGCATCAAGTAAATTTAAAGCATATTATTTTAGGTGAGTATCTTCTACTACACAATATTAATTACCATGTCAAATTATTAAATGCAAAAAAGTGGCAAGGCACATTTTGACATCGACGGGCAAAGTACAACCCAAAATCATATTGACCAGAAGAAATAAATGTAGTATGATCTCCCAAAACAATATATGCCATATCATATAAAATATATCCGCATTTTTGTTCTCAAGGATGCATGAGATGTGTGCATTAAATATTTATTACTTCTTCAAGTATCCAAAATTAAAGTATGCATATCCATTTTGGATGCAGGGTGGCCATTAATAACTAATGCAACAACAATTGGGATGCACTCACATTTATCAAACATGCTATGATTCCACACTACAAATAGCCATCCACCCTTCCCCTTGTCCTCACCCAAAACATCCATTTCAGCTCATGGAGGCAAAGGTTGCAACCACTGTGTTAGTCTTGCTCCTCCTCACCCTTGGTGAGTTCACTATCTACTACTTCTTCCGTGCCAAAAAAAAAAAACTTAACCTAGATGAGAATGTGACCATCCCTAGTAATAGGATAGGTCACATCCCTTTCTAGATTAAGTTTTTTTTTTGGAAGAAGTACCCAACACCTTTATCACTGTTGATTGACTGCCAACTATAAATTAAAATCGGTGTGATCGACTAAGCAGACAATTATACTGCTAATAATTTAAGTATAGCTATCAACTTCTCACAATCATCGTTGGCAACCTCATTTATGTTGTATACTTATTTGCCTTGTGACTTCTAATTAAGCATCATCAATTGATAATTTTTATTTGTTATTTGTGATGAGTATAGGTGGTGAGGTGGCTGCTGCCAAGATGTGCCATGATCGTAGCCAAACCTTCAAAGGGATGTGCTTCCGGACCTCCAGCTGCAACACCAGCTGCACCAACGAGGGCTACACCAGCGGCCACTGCACAACCTTCAGACGTAGATGCGTGTGCACCAAGGAGTGTGGAGGGGACAGCCCGCCGGATGATCCGCCGCCGGCGACGGCGAGGGCCTGATCGGCGCCGGAGAGGACGGCCGGCAATGTGGTTTCTTTGATTAGATTGTGTGTGTTACAGTGTTAGTCGTTTGTGGCAGTATGGATGGAAGCCGAATAACGGATTGGAAAGAACATAGTTGATGTTAATGTGTGCTTGCATGTCTCTTTTTCAAGGCGAGAATTCAGGTAAAGAACTTTTATTCGACGATAAAAACATCCCGATGTGATCAGTGGCGGAGCCAGGATAAAATTATAGTGGGGGCTCCTTAGCCTTTTGGGTCTTCTAACCATCTCAGACAAAGTCTATTTTAGCCCCCACGCTGCCTCTGCCACTGGATGTGATCACCTGGACCAGAACTGAAGCCGGTATCTTCACCACCAAAAGTGCTTATAATGCACAATTCCTGGGTTCCTGCTCAAAGCCTGAATTTGACGCCATTTGGAAATCAACAGCTCAGCCTAAACAGATTTTCCTTGGATGGTTAATTCTCCACCAGAAAACCCTCACAGCTGAAAATCTCCTTATCAGACATTGGCCATGCGATTGGATTTGTTCTTTGTACAGGCGCGTTCGAAGATGCTGATCACCTCCTCAGAGATTGCCCCTTCATGAGATTGGTCTGGACAAGAGTGGTGGAGATGAGAGCACCAGATTTGCAGCCCCCTCCAAATAACCTAGCCACCTGGGTCCAGCATTTGCAGGCTGTTGGAGACAAAACTACGAAAAAGAGAAACCTAAGTTTGCTGCTCACATCTTGGTGGCACATCTGGCTGTAAAGGAATGCAAGAATTTTCAATAGTACGACGTTAAACCCATATCAAATAGCAAATCTAATTGTTCAAGACATGGATTTTAGAGAATTCGCTTTTAAACCTCCATAAGCTACCTATGTAATCTCTCATTCTCTTGTAATAAACCTCCCTCTGGGGAGGAGAAACTCTATGCTTTCCTTTGTTTTACTCCTTCTAATATAATCGGCAGAGCTCATGCCGTTTTCAGCTTCAAAAAAAAATTAATTAATTAAACATGCTCAACTCTACACTACTCCCTCCGTCCAAAAAAACCAACCTACGATGATTAATAAGACAATGGAATTCAAACAATGATTAATGGGATTTGAGTGATTGAATACTTGGTGCAATCCATTATCTTTATTGCTAGCTTTGCTTAGTAGTAGTTAGTAGCCATATGTGCCTACGTGTAACTTGCATGGTTTGACGGTGCTAAGATATTTGGTGATGTATATATATGAATTTGTTCACGAAAGTTTCAAGATATATATGAACAAATCCTATTAGGCTTTTACTTATGTATGACAAACATGACAATTTCCTTTGAAAAAAAAATGGCACTGATATAAATAATCCTTATTCTCATGTGAAATGAAAAAAAAAATGATGCCTTTAGGTTCGAGTAAAGTTTTCAGACAATTTGCAAACTTTCAAGTAATTAATACCTTTAATCCTAAAAGTTACAAAATATCGTTGCAAGTTGTGAGCTGAATTATCTCTTGTGATGAAACTACTCACTCGAGTTCAAATTCTAAACTTAGCACAATTGCTCAAATTTTTGAGGAAATTTAATTTTGGGAGAGAGTACATGCACAAGTAGGTGCTTCCGATAATCTCGAGTGCGTCCAATTTATACTTGAAACATAAGTATCATTAGAAGTTACTAAATTATGGTGCTCGATTGGTGAACATGACTCACTACTACATAAAGACACATGGAAATTGGCACTATAGGTACCACAAGTACTAAAACTGACACCTATAAATTTTTTCCCACCTTCACGGGCTGAAAACACACAAAAAAAATAACCAACACCTTTAAACGATTATAGGTGCTGGTTCTGTAGATATGGAAAGTACCAGCACCTTTAAGCGGTTATAGGTGCTGGTACTTTGATATGGATGTTAACCAAGCAACTAGCACGTCTGTTTGAAACATGTCTACAAATCATGTCCAAACTTTGGTTTTGATTTCTGGAGCATCAAGGCACGGCAAAGAACATTATTTTAGGTGGATATCTTCTACACAGTATCACCATGTTAAATTATCAAATGCAAAAATGCCAAGCATATTTTTTATCTCCATTGGCAAATTGTAGTTCCATCATATTTACCATAAGAAATAAATGTGATATGATCTCCCAAAACAATATATATATATACCATATCAAATAAATTATATCCACATTTAAATTTTTCTTGGGTGCATGCATGAGATATGTGCATTAAATATTTGCCACTTCCAAGTATTCAAAATTAAAGCATGCATATCCATCTTGGATGCAGGGCGGCAATTAAATGACTTAAGCAACAACCATCTCCAACCCTCATGTCATCTAGCATCCATAACATTAAATACACAAACATTTATCAAACATGCCATACTTCCACACTACAAATAGCCATCCACCCTTCCTCTTCTCCTCATCCAACACATCCAATTCAACTCATGGAGGCCAAGGTTGTAGCCAGTGTGTTAGTCGTTCTCTTCCTCACCCTTGGTGAGTTCACTATCTGCTACACAATAATGCCTTGCCATTATCACTGCCAATTCACAATTAGCATGACAACAAACTATTAATTCTACAGTGACTAAGCAGGCAGTGATACTGCTGAGCATCATCATCGATTATCAGATCATACATAAGTACTAATTACCTTGTACTATTCCTAATCAAGTATTGATTGATTTGTTTCATGATTTGTGATGAGCAGGTGGTGAGGCGGCTGCCAAGATATGCCATGATCATAGCCAAACCTTCAAAGGGATGTGCTTCCATACCTCCAACTGCATCGCCTGCTGCACCAACGAGGGATACACCGGCGGCTACTGCAAACCATTTACATATAGATGCATGTGCACTAAAGATTGTGGAGGGGACAGTCCACCTGATGATCCACCACCGGCGATGCCGACATCGCCGGCGGCGACGACGACGGCGGCCTGATCGCCGGAGAGGACGGCAAAATATGGTTACATTGTGTGTTAGTTGTTTGTGGCAATATGAATCAATTGGTGGAAGTCTAATGATGGACTGAAGAGAATAATTGGATGTTGATGCACATATGTTGCAACTCAAGTTTCTTGGTTGAAGATAGAATGGCATGCAATGGAGAACTAGTGAGATGTGTTTGCTGAAATTGACTCTTAATTAAACATGATAAATAAACAAAGTAAATTTGACTTAAACATGGCTCAGAAAGTGAAAATAAATGGATGATCGAACATTAAATTGTATGGCCCAGATCGATTTAAATTAGATGGGGGACTGACATGTGGGGCTAGGGGGTATTTCTGACCCCTCACACCATATCTCTCTGATTCAACCGAAAATGTATATTTTATAAGTGTGGTGCCCAACAACAAATATTCACATTTCGAGAGTGTATTTCCCAAAAGATTGACTTTTGTCGTGTCCTGAAGTTAAAATTGTAAAGTCATAATGTCCCGTAGGGCTGTCAAAAATGCTCGAGACTCGTGAGCTACTCGAGCTTGATTCGTTATGAGCTCGATTCGAGCTCGGCTCGTCTAAGAATCAAACCGAGCTCGAGCTTGACTTTAAGCTCGCGAGCCTGCCGAGCCGAGCTCGAATAACTCGGCGAGCCTCAACGTCTGGCTCATGTTCTTTCTCCTAGGCATTTCCTCCCCCTCTCTCTCTTACTCGTTCAAATTCTCTAGTAGGAGTAGTACTGGAGTAGCACAACTGCACATGTACTGGCAGTGGCAGGGCAGGAGGGAGCACTATGCATTTGTTGTCCCATTTCCCAACAAGAGAGTAGGAGTACTAGTGTGTACTAGTAGGAGTACTAGTGTGCGGCTTGCACAGTTGCACTAGTATACATAGGAGCACTAGTATATTACTTTTAGCCATCTAATCATGCATCACAGTGTTAGCTTTTTCTTTGAATGGGATGAATTGTTCCAGTATTCTACCGCACGAAGCAGGCTTGAGAGAAGCTCGAAGCTCGAACGAGCCGAGCACGAGCTCAACTTCAAGCTCGTGACAAACCTAGGCTCGGCTCGAGCTCGACTCGAGTCTATAGCTCGCTCGAGCCTACACATGGAAGCTCGCTCGAGCTCGGCTCGTTGACAGCCCTAGTCCCATAGTTCCTGAATCCGCTCACTAGTCTTAATCCATAGGCCATGTTTAAGGGAGTACTCCCTCCGTCCCACAGAAGATCTGGATAGAGACTTATCCAGACTTGTAGTATTACGATTGTCAGCATCAGGTACTAAGTTGGTTTTTTATGGGACGGAGAGAGTATCTAGTAGCTACAATCTCCTCTAGAATCTTCAGCATTCCAAACAGTACATATTTTCATTTAGATACGAAGATTTTTTTTTGTTATATATTTCAGAAAACAAATTAAAATATAGAAGCTTGGAATCTAACTTTTCTATTACTTACTAGCATGTTATTCACAAATTGTTTCTCGGAATTTTGAACTCCTCCAAACAAAACCCTAGCAACTTGGAATTAAAAGAGCAAGGGTTCCTTTCAAAAATTGAGTGTGGGAAATACGTCAGTTCTACCGTTTCTTCGACATGCTTCCACTTTCGTTTCAGCTCATTATTCAGAAGAAAGCAACTTTTTTTTTCTTCTAATACATATTTTTTAAAATTTCTAATAACATATAGTCATTCAACTAGTGTCTACAAAAATCCTTTCCAAATTGTTTTTCAAGTTATAGAGCATCAAAGCAAGCCAGCATAGTAATTTAGCTTATGGAGAATCAAGGCAGGACAACAAATTTAGGTGGCTATATTCTACACAATATCACCATGCCAAATAATAAAAATTCAAAAACACGGCAAAGCATATATGACTTCCACTGAAATGAATAGCTCCATCATATTTACTATAAGAAATAGATAAGAGTATGATATCCAAAAACAAGATATGCCATATCAAATAAAATATGCCCACATTAATGTTTTCTAGAGTGTCCAAGATGTGTGCATTAAATATTTGTCTCTTCCAAGAATCCAAAATGAAGGTATATATGCATATCCATTTTGGATGTAGAGTAGCAATTAAATGACTAATGCAACACCCCTAGGTGCCACACATTTATCAAACATGACAGTCTTCCACACTACAAATAGCCATCCAACCTTTCCCTTCCTCCTCACCCAACCCAACACATCCAATTCAGTTCATGGAAACCAAAATTGCATCCACTGTGTTAGTCTTGCTCCTCCTCACCCTTGGTAAGTTCACTCACCACTCAAAATGGCTTTATCACTACCGGTTCATAATAAAAGCTGAGTATCACCATTGATTCCTGGAATTCTTCCCATCCTCATATATGGTAATGCTAATTATCTTTTAAATTTGTAGTTAAAACATTGATTCATTTGTGATTTTGTGATGAGCAGATGGTGTGGCGGCTGCCAAGATGTGTCATGATCCAAGCCAAACCTTCAGAGGCTTGTGCGGCCACCCCACCAACTGCATCGCCTGCTGCACCAACGAGGGCTACACAGGCGGCTACTGCACAACTGTTAAACACAAATGCATGTGCACCAAATCGTGTGGAGGGGAGAGTCCGCCTGATGATCCGCCGTCGGCGATGCCGGCATCGCCAGTGACGACGACAAGAGCCTGACCGCTGGAAATATGCTGCAATGGAGAATTATATTAGTGAGATGTACTTGCTGAAATTAATGGATTGCAAACAATAAAGAAAGATGATTCACAGTAGAATTAATGGCCTTGTACAAGGGAGAATTCCCAAGGTCCTGATGTTAAAACATAAAATCGATCGATGTTTATGGATTGAATGAAGTTTCAAGAAATCTTGGGACAAATTTGTAGTATCTCAAGCTTTCCATAAATCATACACCAAGACATTGCCATCCAAATGCATATGTTAATTATAAGGATAATTACATATTATAAACCTAATAAATATCTTATAACAAACTATGCTGATGTAGAAAGCTTGTGAAGAAATCGTAGGTTTGAAAGCGTGGCACAAATGATCTGCACATAATACATTGGAGTTAATACAAAAAAGAATGGAACCAGCCTATCACCAGTTATTAAGACAGGTTTGGACTTTGGACTTTTTCCTAGCTCATCACTTATGTTATCCCAGGGTACTAAATATGATTCACCCGAGAACCCAGAATCAGGAAGCTGAAGCTCTACCAAACGGGAACTTTGAGCTCATAAAGATCTAACTGGAACAATTGGGTCAATCCAGCCAAAAAAGAAAATAAAGATATGCACACTCATTCTCAAAATATCCATAAGCTTTGCTAACTTATCACCATTATCCAAAACCAAGATGGCATATCTGTCTTATGCATGGTTATGCAATGTGTCTAAAGTCATAAATGCCAAGACTCCCATAAATATAAATTAGAGTAACAAAGATATCTAATTTATTTTAAAATATCACAACAAAAATATGCACATATATCTTTCTAACTCCCTAGCATCCAAAAACAAGATACGCAAATCTGCAAGGTGGCAAGAAATGTAAAACCTATTTCCATGCAAGCCAAAACCCCAGCATTCATACTACCAAAATCGATTCAAGTCAGTTCATCTTGTTTCAGCCATGGAGGCCAAGTTGCAGCTGCAGCAGCCTTGGCCTTGCTCCTCCTAACCTGAGTGATCTGCCACCGATGGGGATGGCACTAGAGAGGGCTTGAGTGGACAAAATTAAGCCGCAGAAGTTCTGGTATAAGTTCTATCTGTCAACAAAATCCTGGAATAAGCACAACAAAAGAGAAATTAAGCTTTATGGTTCATAAATATATACACGAGTTAGCATCGTGTGTAAATCTTCAGTAGAAGTATAGCTTTACCATATATACAGGCATTAGGGGGTAAAAAAATGTATCGTGTATTCATGTACATCCACATATAGGCACCTCTCATTTCTACTATTAAGTGAATAATGCAAAAAAGAAAAAGAAAAAGAAGGGGGGCAAAAAAATTCACTCTACAGTTATTTGTAACAGGGTTGTGAGCCTTGGTTTTCTGTATCTCCTCAACCACAGAGAGGAACATACTACACTAACAGATGAGAACGCCATGCAAGCACCAGCCAGCCAAGGTGGCATTTGGAGGCCGGTGAATGGGAAGAGTGCTCCAGCAGCAACCGGGATAGCGATGATGTTGTACGCCATGGCAAAGAAGTAGTTCCATCGGATTCGGCTGAACGTCTTCCTTGAGAGGTCAATTGCTGTGATGACATCTTCAAGGTTGTTTCGCACCAGCACATAGTCCGCTGCTTCAATTGCAATGTCTGTTCCTGCACCAATGGCCATTCCGACGTCAGCTGCTGCTAGGGCTGGGGAGTCATTGATGCCATCCCCAACCATTGCAACGACACTCCCATCCTTTTGGAGAGAACGTACGACATCAGCTTTTCCCGCAGGCATAACCTCAGCTCTAACATCCTCAATGCCAACCTGCAGACAACAACTTCAAGCTATTAGGAGTTTGTTTGCATCAAAAGATAAAATAACGATGCTACCTAGCAGCTGAGCAGTAGTGCAGTACAACATGAGAATGCTAACCGACCTCCTTTGCAACTGCTTGTGCAGTCCTCCAGTTGTCCCCTGTAACCATTACTGGATAGATGCCCATCTTTTTTAGGCCTTCGACAACTACAACAGCCTCCCTTTTCAAGGGATCAGTCATTCCAATTGAGCCAATGAGTTCGCTGTCACATGCTACAAGAACTCCTGTCTTCGCGTTCAGTTCGAGGTCTACCAAGAAACTTTCAGCTTCTTCAGGAATATTTATCCCATTTTCAGTTATCAAAGTACGATTGCCCACCTACATAAACAGTTAAGCATTATCAGATTTACTCACGCATAGAAATTTATAAATCAAACATCAGTTACTTAAGAGACAGTCAAGGGGTAACTGACTAGCTGTATCATATTCATATGACTCACCAAGATTTTTTTGCCATTGATCAAACACTGGACCCCTTTGCCAGGCAAGGCAGAAAATTCTGCTACTTCCAGAAGCCACTGGGATAATATCTGTTGTTTTCTTTTCTTGATGTCATCTTTTGATGAGGGGAGTTTGCCAAAGAAATGGAAATGAAATGCGTAATCCAATATAGCTTTTGCAAGTGGATGTTCACTGCTTGCCTAAATTACAATAAAAGAACAGAATAAGATTACCATGCTTTCGCTTCATTTGAAACAAGCATACACATACATTAATGTAATTATCCTAGGGAAATCTTTGAATTACCTCTGCAGATGCTACCAAAGTAAGGAAGTCTCCAAGATCAATTCCTGAGAATACCTTTCGTCGATGTTACGGTAGCCTTTCCTTGTGTCAGTGTCCCAGTTTTATCAAATATAACATATTTCACATTCTGAGCCCTCTCCAGTGCATCTCCACCCTTTACAAGTACCCCATGATTAGCCCCAACTCCAGTTGCTACCATGACAGCAGTTGGCGTTGCCAGACCAAGAGCACATGGGCAGGCAATCACCACAACAGAGATGGAGAACATGAGAGAGAAGACAAAGCAATTGCTAGTTTCATCAACCCATGAATTTGGGTATGCTCCCAACGATCCGCAAAGAAACCTAGAGAAGTCAACAGGCATACGTGAGAAACGTGAACACTGGTAACCACAGTTCTGGACTTAAACAGATGTACAAAACTTACCATGCAATGAACGTAACCAAGGACAAGGTGACAACTATTGGAACAAAAATGCCAGCCACCTAAAGAATACATGTATTGTCAGCATTTTACAGCAAGTATTGGTAGTTGTAGCCTAGTAGGGATGCATATGTAAAGACTGAAAAGCAAATGCCAATTCATGGTAAAAAAGATGCATAAATTCCACAAGTAGCTGGACAATTTAATTGACTTCATGTACTTTAATATATATTACAATATTGCATAGATAATAAGTTACTCTGTAAGACTTCATAAAGTATCAACCATGCATTCCAGGTAACAAAGGAAGTGGGAAGTGATGTATTGAGATCCCGTCAAGGGAAATGTAATTTCCTCCATAAGGCACTTATGAACCTAGCTACATAAGTTGCCCCGAAACAATTTTTACGGATTTAAGATTTGAATAGAGAAAAAATTATTTGCTCGGAAACCTTGAATAGAAAGATGTACTCACATAATCAGCGAACTTCTGAATAGGAGCCTTAGACATCTGGGCAGTTTCAACAAGAGAGATTATCTGGCTCAAGACTGTCCCTGATCCTACTTTAGTTGCTTGTATATGGAGGATTCCATGTAAATTCATTGTGCCTCCAATTACTATACTGGATACTTCCTTGGAGATAGGTGCAGATTCACCAGTTACCATACTCTCATCAACATGACTTGTACCCCAAACAACAGTACCATCAGCAGGTACCTTGGAACCTGGGAGCACTTTCAAGACATCTCCAGGTTGGATTAAGGATGCATCAATCTCCTTCTCCGCAGCATACTTTCCTTCTATATTCAAGGATAGTATTATGAGTTGGTACATTTGCAAAAGTCTACTAGTATGAAAATGCCTTAAGAGTATGTGTGCATCATTGCAATTCTAAGAAATCGGTTAAGATACAATACCAAGCCAAAAAAGAAATACTATTTGAAGATAATTTGGAAATGAGCTTTCTGAAATTGCTACTACCATAATATGAATTTGTTACCTTTGTCTTTCAGAAGCAAAAGTGCTGTAGCAGGGACCAGCTCTACAAGCTTCTTAATAGCGTCTGATGTTCTGCCTTTAGCAAGCACCTCAAGATATTTCCCAAATAGCACAAATGTGATTATCATGGCACTTGTCTCAAAATATATCGGGGGATGAAATCCAGTGAATGCACCATAAAGAAGCGCACATACAGAGTAGACATATGATGCAGTGGTGCCAAGAACAACTAGTACATCCATATTTGTAGAGCCATGTCTCAGGGCCCTATAGGCTGCAACATAGAATCGTTTGCCAACACCAAACTGTACTATACTCACCAGTATCCACTTCAACAAGTCTCCTATATAAAATGGTCCCAAGTGCATGAGTAGGAGGGAACGAGTGAAGTGTATGCGAGGGCATACCATGCGAATAAAAAATACAGGAATCTGTTGTAAGGGAACCAGAGGAGAGTCAGTATGCTAGTAGCAGGACATAACTCATGTTAAGTTAATTTCATATCAGTGAGAATATGGCATATGGAAATTGTATCAGATAACACTGACATGTCAGATGGGCCAGCTATTTATATTTACATCTACAGTTATGACAAGGCTAAGGGCCTGTTTGGTACAGCTCCAGCTCCAGCCCCACCTCTCTTGGAGCTGTAGCTTAGCCAAACAGTTTCAGCTCCACCTAGAGTTTTAGCTCCACCTAAATTGGGAGCGGAACTAGGTGGAGCTCTTTGTGAACTAGAGAGGTGGAGCTGGGTTTAGGCAGCTCTATAACTTCACTCCAGACCCAACTCCTGGAGCTAAATTTAGGAGTTGGAGCTCTACCAAACAGGCCCCTAACTATTAGCAGAAAATATACATTGGAGTACTCGCTAGAAAAATGAGGAGAATCAGAAACCTCTAGGGAAGCAGGACAAACAAACTTACGCTTAGGAATAAGCTAGAGCGAAGAAGATGAAGCATTTTGGAGGCCTCCTGTGCATCATTTGAAGCAGCCCGTATGTAAGGATTCTGTACATGGGCTTTCAGTCTGCCACTGCTTTCCATCTCGATGGTATCCACAATTGACCTCAAACCAACAACTTCTGGATCAAATACAATTTCAGCTTCCGAGAGTACCAAATTTACGTTGAACTGGCGCAAGCCTTCCATTTTTTTTAGGATATCATGCAATATATCTACATCTACCTCAGTATGCAATCCCATTAAGCCTAGCAAAACCTTGTCTTGTTCACTACTTTGTAACAGTGCAGCTTCAAAACCAGCATCCTCAATAGCCTGAACAATTTCATCTTTGCTGATGACAGAAGGATCGTATTCAACTTCCCCTAATGAGGTCGCTAATGCAACAACAGCTCTTTTAACACCAGGCAATTTCTTCAAGATACCCTCAACAGAATTCACACATGCAGCGCAAGTCATCCCCCCTATCCTAAATTGTCCAGATAAAGTGTTCTGCGGCTTGGGCTGAGAAACAGTAGAGTCCGGGAGCAGTTCTGCCTCGAATCCAGCATCTTCTATTGCTTCTATGATGTCTTCTTCCTGCATGTTCCAACATGGAATCAATTGACTGGATGCATACATCTTAACAAAACAGTCCCTTTCAGGACCTTTCCGATACTTAAAGTAAAAGCAAATTAGTTGAAAAAAAAAAAAGCTCGCAGATAGGTAACAGAGCAAACAGTTGGTGTATTTTAAAGGACCGAACATCTACCTACATTGTAGGGAGACTGTTTGCAATTGCAAGTTTCCAAGTTACAACACTGTATCAAACAGGATTAATCATGAACTGGTTGAATCATAGTGAACAATGTCCCTATGTCATAATGGTGACTGTTGCAAAGTCTGCTGCGCCTTCACAGTTGATACTACACAAATCGCCCTATTTTCCCATAAAAATAGACGTAATCCCAATAGTTATCAACCTCAGTAGAGTTCCCCCCCCCAAACACAGCAGCAGCAGCTATAAAAAAAAATCACCATAATATTACGCATCCTACCAGCTCAGCTTATCATTTCGGGTTGAAGTATTTGAATCACTAGCTTGATATTGCACAAATCCCACCCAAAAAAAAATCGAACCAGCTCTCGAATTTTCCCATTTGGAACGACCTTCCAAATCTAAACCACCCTAACTGACAACGAACGAAAACGAAGCTGAATTTCCCGCCTCGAGAAGGAATCGATTCTGCGGCTCATCTATCACCAACCCAAATCCCCCCAGTCCGAGAAATCCATCCACCGCGACGCGCTACAAGGGGGACGCGATCCCAAATCAGAGCCCCGCGCGCGCGCGCGCGACGCGAGAGAGGGAAGGGAAGGGATCGCGGCGTGGGGGGGTCACCTTGGCGAGCGCGGGGTCGAAGACGACGCGGGCGCGGCTCTGGAGGAGCGAGACGGCGACCCCGCCCACGCCGCGGCGGGCGGAGACGGCGGCCTCGACGGCGGCGGTCAGGCGGAGCACGTCATGCCGTGACCCGCCACCTGCACCCGCCGCATCCCCTCCTCCTCCCCCTCCAGCCCCGGCCCCGCCGCCTCCTCGTGTAGGAGTCGGGGCCGAGCAGCGCGACCTCCTCCATCTCGTCGGCGCCGCCGCGGCCGCCGCCGGCGGCGAGCGGCGTGAGCTGGAGGTGGGCCATGGATGTCAGAGACGGAGGGGCAATAATTTGGGGAAGGGGATGGGACGGCCAGGAAATAGGGGGAGAAATGGTGGGCGTATTGTATAATAATCCCAGAAACGAGGGGGTTTCAGGTAAATTTGAGGGATTTGAGGGGTTTTTTGCAAATTTCGCAGTTGTAAACGTTTTGTTTGTTGGTTGGTAGGCCAGCATCTGGCAAACGGTCAAAATTAGAGGATTACTTTGTCTAATGACTTCTTAACCGCGGGAGACTTGGACTAATTTTAAGGGAAGATACAATAGCAGACTATTAATCAGCTATAAACATATTTTAATGAGATAAAAGATAAGAGAGAAGAGCAGCGGGCTACAGATCTCTTGCTAGCTATAGCGCGGACTTCAAGACGCAATATGTGTATGATAGGTGGGACCATATATTAATAGTATAGTAAGCAACTATTGTATGAATTGGCTATAGATGAATTGGATCTAGTAGTGTACTATACTATTAAACTTGCTCTAAGGTGACTTTGTAGTTTCTTATGGTTTATCAACCGACACTTGTACATAAGCTATTCATTTCATTGTCATCTATACAATCCTATCAATTTCTGGATACTTGTAGCCACTTGGTATCTATAACGTATAAAAAAATTTTACTTAGTTGGTCATAAGTAAACAAATTTTACTTATTGTATTTTCTTTACTTGTATCTACAAGTGACTCCTTAATCTTCGTTTTGCAAATTTTATTTGTTTTTTTTACTCAATTGTTGGCTCTTATGTTAATTTTATTCCTATCGGCTATGTATCTTCTATTTAATTACTGTAATAGTGCTATCTATGATGTTGCAAATTAATGTGGTATTCTAACGTGTGTATTGCTTTTTTTCTCATTTATCCGCCAATTGACTATCTTCCTTTTTTTTCATACTAAAATCCCCTAAATACTTCAAGAAAATACTCAGGAACATTCTGACTAGCTCCAC